>PVKN010028813.1:0-13149 GCA_004027915.1 Capromys pilorides
TCCTGTCCTTTGGTTTTCAGATTCTGTCCTCACGTTGGCTCATTCTGCTGTGTATACTTTCAGTGGCATTTTAATGTCCTCAATAACTTTGAATCTGTTTCATAGATTTCGTTTCATTCCTGTGTGATGTGTTCATGGTGTCCAGCATTTTCCTAAGCTCTTTATTTCCTAAGCATGTCTTTTATTTTGGTCATCATTTCTGTGCCATCTGAGAAATTATTTCTAGTTTGATTTTTTTTTTTAGAGCCTCTTTTATGGCCTTTCTCATTTTAGCTGTTACTACTTCAGAGTCCAGTTGAGTGACTTTCAGAGTGTTCCACCTCATTGCCTCCTGAGTTTAACTTTGGTCAGCTGTAGGTCTGGGAATGTATCTTGTTTGTCTTCCTATATATTGTTATTTCCTCTTTTAGTTTAATTTCTGACTTGCTACTTGTAAATTGCCTGTTGTGAATAGTTTTATTGTAGTATTTAGAACCTTAGAAAATGGCTACTTCTTAGAAGTGTCTTACAGCTGTAGCTTTCTTTTGGATTTTGAGTCTGTTGCAAGATTCCGCCTCTTCAATTTGTTGGTAATGAGAAGTTGCTATCTACTTTGCTCAACTCCTGGTTCTTTGGCATTGGTCTATAGTATTTTTTTATCACCTTAAACAATCTCAGTCTTGGTATACCAGGAAGAACAACTGATTGAAGAATTATGTCACCTTGGCTAAGATGGTATAATCAGCAGTAACAATAGCATCAAACACAGTCTAAAAATGTCAAACTAAGATACCTTTCAATTTGCCACCTTTAACCATATGAACTAAATTTAGGGTTATGCATAAAAATCTAAAACAAACCAGAAAATTGCATATAGAAATATAAGCCTCAAAATGGCAATTTTGCCCTCTAGAGGAAAAATATAAAAGATATTTGGGGGAAAAATAGAGAAATAGAAGAGAAAGAGATTAGAAGTAAGGTTGGAAGACAAAGGAAGATCCCACGAACTTTAGGAAGCTGATAAAGAAGGTGGAAAAAACTAGAATAAATAAAAAGAAGAACAAAACAACAACAAAAAATAAAAACTGTGTTCACATTCATACAAATAAGAACAATCGTGGAAAAAAAAAAGTGAAGCAAAAAAGAGAAAAAATGTCCACTTCAGGGTGTGTTTCTGCTGTCAGTGGTAGACAACATAGAGTCCAGATTTGAGGTGATTAATCCCTGCGAGCCATTTGTAGCTTTCCATCGGGGTAGTGGATAATTCCAGGGAGCCTGCACCTTTGATTCCACTGAGGTTCAGGCTGGTTTCTAGCCATGAGGGTCCACTAGACCTGTTTAGCCTGCAGTAGTCCATGCACCCCCGCCAGCTTGAATTGGCTACCTGCCAGCTCGAGCTCATCTCCCTGACCTCCTGTTGAACTCAGCTCCTGACCCTGATACTGGAGTCACTAGATAACGACAGCAGTTGTTCTGAGTTCTGAGCTCAGTTGGCGCCTCTCCGAGATGGTTCTCCAGCCAGTTTCCTTTCCTCTCCCATGTAACTCCCTAGCCACTGTAGTCCTCCATGTCTGCAGCTATGTTTCACTGATGTGTTTCTCCATGGAGTCCTTTGGGGTCACCAGGAGTTCCCATGAGTCTACAGGTGCCAACTGCCCTTCCTAGGCAGTGAGCCTAGGCATAAGGAGAAGGTCCTGCCTGCCACCTGCTCTTACTTTGTTGAAGTCTGTCTCTTTGCTCTCTGTGCGCAGTCAGTTCTCACTCCAGATCCTTCCTGGGTTCTGTGGATCCACCCCCTCTTCTCTTTGTTGTGGCACTGTATGCCAGAGCCTGGACACCAAATGTCAGAGACTTTCTCTGCTGCTTAAGTCTGCATCTTGTTCTTGAAAGTTTTCCTGAAAGGAAATTTTAAAGTAGAAAATCGCCCTGCTACTACAATGAAGAATATAGAGAGCTAGACTATTAAAACAATGACTTTGAGGCCATTAAGTGGGCCAGGAAGATATCTCAGCAGCATAAGTGTGTGGCAAGTACAATGGCCTGAGTTCAATCCCAGATACACAAAAAAAAGAGTTCAGTTTTCATACCATTAAGCCTTGGAGCATAAGACTAATTTTGTTATCCAAGTGCATAAGTGCATGAATTTAAGTGGGTCTGTCAGAATATTTCTATTGACAAATTATTCACTTTAATTTTATGATTAAAATAAAATAAAATTTTATTTTAAGCAATGATTCCTTTTTATTTTTTTAGATACAGAATCTAGCTACAAAGTTCAGACTCATAGTGATCTTCCTACCTCAGCCTCCCAAGTGCTGGAATTACAGGCATGTACCACCACGCCCAGTTCAGGGGCTTGCACAGCATACCTGTGGTTCTGGGGGCAGCATTACATAGGGTAGTGGGGATCCATCTTGGGACCTTGCGTTTGCCAGGCAGGTACTTATGCTGTCAAGTTGTCTCCCCAGCCCTAAACAATGATTACTTAACAGGAAAAAAATCACAAAAATGTAGTTTCCGGCCAGGGGTGGTGGTGCACGCTTATAATCCCAGCACTTGGGAGCCTGAAGCAGGAGGATCAGTGCAAGTTCAAGACCAGCCTGGGCTACAAAAGTGAGCTCAAGGCCAGCCTGAACTGCATAGTGAGACTCTGTCTCAAAAAGAAAAAAAAAATGTAGTTTCCAATACTAATTGAGTGTTTATAAAAATATCAAAATTTTCAACATTAACTGGTTTTTGCTTTATAAAGCCTTAGAAAGCGCATTAGAGATAAATTTTCATATGAATTACTATGAAAATACCAATAACACTGCAAAAAAATCTTTACTTCAGTTATCATACATAACACACAGCAGCAGTGTGCTGCTGACACACACAGCACTTACTCTGCAGACTATCTTTTGCTGTGCTGGCCTGTTTGTAGCAAACACTCGACATCTCAGTTATTTTGCTATTTTGTCAGGAGTTTCTTATGTTATGTGTAATTAATGGGAACATAAAATATCAGTAAAATAAATTATTGAATTCTTGGGCTAGGGGTATAGTTTAGTTGCTCAGAGCCTGCTTGGTAAAAGCAAGGTCCTGAATTCAATGCTTGGTACCAAAAAATAGGTGTTGTGATTATAGTAAGCATCAAAATTTTCACATGAGCTTTGTACCTCCCTATAAAACCTAAAGGATAACATCAGAAATAAATTCCCATGTAAACTACAAGGAAAATGCCAACAGAGCTCTACCACAATAGATAAGCTTTGCCTCAGCTGTCACACCAAGGCAGTCTTCGCACATGACAGCTGCATGTTCCATAGACACATCTCTTATACAGAGAGCATGTTACTTAGCTTCCCTTTTCTAAGTGACAGGCTTGTCACTTCTTTTCCAATTTTGTCAGGAGCTTCCTACTATATTGTACGACATGCACTTAGTGGGGAAATGAGATGTCAACGAAATACAATATCAAATGTTCAGTGAGTGCTTAGAATAGACATCTTCATTTCCACATCAGCTGTTTACTTGCTTACAACCTTTACCATCAAAAATAAAGACCTGTGTGAACTACAATATAAACAAACAGAAGTCTACCACAGAAATAAGTTTTGCTTTGACCCATCACATTGCAAGGCAGTCTTCATACATGACAACTGCATGCTTCACATACAAATATTGCTAACACTGATAAGACATCTGTTTTGTTTTCCTGTATGTTCTTGTAGGGCACAGCTGATATGCTTTTTTCTCTTCCTGTTACTGTAAGTCTTTGTGATGCTGCACCTGCCTACCAGCTTGCCCATGTGCTCTGCTGGTTTTTTGGTAGTTCTCTGGGTAGAAGCATTTTTTTCCTCTACTATAAATAATCTCTTATGAGCTTCAGTCTCAGTCCTCTAAGAAAATTGCTCTGTGATATATTACACTTTTTATTTTCTTTGTGAACTGTCAAACTATGTCACACATGTGCCTAAAACACAACCATTGGCCAGTGCTTTGTGTTTCAAGTAGCATCATAGTTGTTGCATAACTCATTAACAGTATCTATACCATGTTTGGCTTTGTCAAAAGTTTTGATCTAGGGCTTCTGTTTTTTTAGGTTTCCCTATCAATATTTCCATCATGGTGAAACGTTGACCTAATTCTAACAGATTTTCCCATTTGGTTGTATGGCCAACTTGTCTACGATGCACTCACATTGCATTTTCTTCCTCATCTGAATTCAGAAGGTCTATATTTCCTGAATCTGTTATCAGTTGATTCTTGCTCCATTTCACTGTCAGAAGAACTCTGGCTTGTATGGGCAATACCCAAGTCATCGTCATCATCCACTACAATACTCTTCTCTTATAGTTTTTGTTTCTTTTTTCTTTTCTTTTCTTTTTTTTTCTTTTTTGTGGGACCAACATTCAAACTCAAAACCTTGCACTTGCCAGGCAGGCATTTGTGCCATGGAGCTATCTTCCCAGCCCCCTGGATTTTGTTTCTTTGTTTTTGATTTTTCTTTTATACCAGGGATCAAACTTAGGACCTTGTGCTTGCCAGGCAGGCATTTAGGCTGCTGAGCATATCCTGGCCCTTTGTTGTTTTTTTCAGACAGGTTTTCATTAAGTAGTTCAGGCTGGCTTTGAAGTTATTATGTAGCCTGGGCCAGCCTCGAACTTGCAGCAATGCTTAGCCTCTCGAGGGCTGGGATTACAGATGTGTGCCACCATGCTCTTATTCTGCTATGAAAACGTATTTCATCATAATGGGTCATCTTTATCATCCATGTATTAATAATCTGATGATTTACTTTTGGCCTCATCCAAATCTGGTTTTCAGTGTCATTGTACTGAATTATGCTGATTCTACCAGAAAAATCAAAAGGAAACTTTTTGTAAATAAATCCTAGAGTGGTATGGGTGTATTGGATTCTCTGAGAAGCTTGGGTAAACATCCCAGAAACTGTTCCATGGAGCATAAGGGTGGGTTCAACTCCCATGTTGGCACTTCCGCACATGTGCACACTCTGCTGTTCATCATACCACGTGGGTAAACACATAGGTTGCTTCCTATATTTCTTAGGGAAGCATACTGAGATGCATAGTAGGCTACTAAACACCAAAGTCTGGATTTAAGGTAGAAAAGTAAGGGATGGGTCCACTGGGCCTAGGCTTGCACCTGAAGAGTTAAAATGAGGGAAATCTTTCAGCAGGACTTTTTTTTTTTTCTTTTGTCTTTTTGAGACAGGGTCTTGCTGTGCAGTTCAGGCTGGCCTTGAACTTACTTTTGTGGCCCAGGCTGGTCTCGAACTCAAAGCAATCATCCTGCCTTAGCCTCCTAAGTGCTGGGATTATAGGCATGTGCTACCACGCCTGGCTAGGACAATTTTTTTTTTTTAATGTATTTGGTACAGGATCTCACTATGCAGCTTGGACTCATAGTGATCCTCTTGTTTTTAACTTCTCCAACTCTGGGATTACAGGTGTGAACCACCAGCCTCGGTCTCAGTGGCTGAATCAGTGTTCCCTGGGGGCAGGGCCAGTGCAGCATGTGGTGCCGGGTATTGATCCCGGTCCCATCCCTGCACTTGCCTAAGCAGGCCTTTTTCTGCTCAGCTATCTTGCCAGCCCTAGGACAAAATTTAAACATTGTAAAACCTAAATACATTAGCTATAGGTAAACAAGGAACTTGTGATGCTAAAATGAGGTTAGCCGTTTTTGTTTTGTTGAACAGAGTCTTACTGTGTAGCTCAGACCAGCTTTGAACTTACTGTATAGCCAAGGCTGGTCTTGTACTCTGGAGATGTACTGCCTCAGCCTCTGGAGTGCTAGCATTACAGGTGTGTGCCACCACACTGGGCCAGATATGCTTTTATACTAAGGGTGTACTTGATGTTGATTCTTTCATAAATGGATATTAAAAATGAGAATTTAGGACTGGCAAGATGATTCAGCAGTCTAAAGCGCCTGCTTAGGAAAGCTTAGGCAACCGCAGGGACTGTGGTTCAATCCCCAGCACCACATGCTGTGTCAGCCCCACCCCCAGGGCAGGCTGAGCTGGTCATAATCCAAAAATAAAAAAGAAAAGAAAGAATTTATCTGTTTAATGTGACTTTTTGGATTGATTCTTGGTAATAATTAAGTCCCTTTATTATTGCGCTCATGCACTGGTAAGAAGCAGAAATATTGTTTGTGTGTTTTACAAATGAACATTTTCTGTGCTTGCTCATTGAAATCCTGGCCACAGTGTTTCTGCAGGCTTTTCTGGAGAGACCTGTGGTGGGTGGGTTCCTAAGTAAAATCTGTGACTGGGGACACAAGTATGGCGATTTATGGATACTTCCTGTGCCCACACGGGAGCTCAGCAGCAAACCTTTCTCCCCTGGCCTACTTGGCAGAGGACAGGGAGTTTATCATTTCCCTGGGGGGTGGGGACAAGGGAGGACTGATGTCTAGAGGATTATGGGCTTGAAGTGGACTGAAAACTGGTCACAACCCACATCTCAGTATGGTCTGGGTTTTCTTTTTCTTTTTTGCATTTTAAGGAAGATCAGGTGGGGATAGCTGTCTCTGCAGCCATTCTTGCCCTGGCCTTTGACTTTTCCTTTACAAATATTATCAAAATAAATATATATGTGTGTATATATATGTATGTATATGTGTATATATAAAAAGCATATATGTTATTTATATATGGAATAGTTAGGTAGGCTTACTTGATAAAGTTGGGGAAAGAGTGGGAAGTTTTTAGTTATTTATGTACTACTTTAAGTTTTAGTAATTTTTTTTTTTTCTTTTTTCAGTACTAGGGATCGAACTTGGGACCTTGCACTTGCCAGGCAGGTGCTTATGCCACTGAGCTATATCCCCAGACCTACTCTTAAGTTTTAAAATTTAAAATTGTACAGAATCTTTGGGTTTTTAAAGTTAAATATGCATAAAATGAAAATGTGTTCCCTTGTTTCCTTTTGGTTCTCCTCCCTTCATTGTAGACCAGAGATTTTGTTTGGTTTATGTGTTGGTTTTAGTCTGGCAAGGGGAGGAGAAAGGGAAGTTTTAACGTGGTGGGCTGTCTGAGGAGGGGCTTCTGTCTTAGGCTGTGTCACCTAGGGAGGAAGCCCTGTGTGTCATACCCCTGTCCTTCTCTTCCCTTCCCTTCCTGCTGCGCTGTCCCGGGTCCCTTTGTTTTTTCCTCTTCTCTTCTATGCCTTTGGCTCCTGGCTCAGAGCAGGTGATCTCTGTTGTGAAATACATTGTATTCCAGTGTGGAGTGCACACACGCCTTCAACCTAGCACCCGAAAGCCTTCTTTGAAGGCTGAGGTAAGAGAATCACGGAGTTCAAGGCCAGCCTGAACTGCATAGCAACACTTTGTCCCCCCCAAACAAACAGACAAACAAAAATGAAATGCAGGCTACCAGGCCCTTTGCACTTCAGTCTAGGGTAAAACTTGTGCTTTTCAGTGTCCAGAGGCCTTTTTCTGCTTCAGTCTAATCAGAGTGGTCACAATTAACAGAGAGGGACTCAAAGGTGCTTCAGAAGCATCAAAATTAGCCATTGT
This sequence comes from Capromys pilorides, assembly GCA_004027915.1. Classification (NCBI taxonomy): domain Eukaryota; kingdom Metazoa; phylum Chordata; class Mammalia; order Rodentia; family Capromyidae; genus Capromys; species Capromys pilorides. The sequence continues at coordinate 7,510 of PVKN010028813.1, forward strand.
TTTGTATTAGTGACTAAAATTCTTTTGGAAATAAGAGACAACATGTGTAACTGTTACACGCCTGTGTAACTGCACTGATTCTCTGGAATGGTACTGCTCAAGTGGTAACTGCTGGGGCGGAAACACTGCTGGGACCCAGAATAGCTGCAGCTCAGACCTGAAACCAGAGGAACTGAGTGTGAGCCAGAGTAGAGTATGGACATTTCTCAAAGGAAACTGTGCATTCACAAGTATGCATTTTACACACACATTTTTCGATGCCCTTTCTAGTGTACATAGACTTTCAAGTGTCTACAGCAATAGTCTGTGCTTAATCTGACAGGTGATAGGTATATAGACACCGTGGACTTGGGAGGGAGGAGTGCGTGCTGGTCCCTGACAGTGCAGCCTCTTCCTGACTTATTTCAGCTCATAGGACCCGATTAAAGGCAGGTGTGGTAGGGCCCCCCCATGGCCCCAGCACTCTGGGAGGCTGAGGCAGGAGCATCAGAAGTTGGAACCTATCCCAGGCATTTCGGCAATATAACCAGATAATGCCTCAAAAAATAAAAAAGGTTTGGGTTGTAGCTTAATGCTAAAAGCACTGGTTGTTCAGTTGCCAGTACCACAAAACAAGAACAAAAAGCCTATACCCATTGTTTTTGTTGTTCATTTTTTTAGAGATAGTGTCTTGCTTTATAATTCAAGCAGGCCTTGAACTCACTACCATCTGTAGTCGAGACTGACCTCAAACTCAAGGCAGTCCTCCTGCCTCAGCCTCCCAAGTTATGGGATTATAGGCATGTACCACCATATATGGCTTTCAAAGATTTTATTTTGACTTAATGAAAATGTTAGATTTTTTTTTTTCGTTTTCAGAAACAACACAGAGTTAGCTCAGTAGAGTCCACCAGTGTGTGGGAAGAAACCTGGATCCTTCCCTGGTGTCTACCTCCCAGGTTAGGAAATGAACCTGTTATCCCTAGAGTCCTTTCAAAAATAAATTGCTTCCATGTGGAACTTCAGGGTTATTGATGATTCATAACACGCCTGGTATAGACTTTCAAGATCGAGCTTTTGAGGCCGACCAAATAGCTCAGTGCATTAAAGGGTGTAGGGGACGGGTTTGATACTGCTTGCTGAGATGGCAATTGAGGCTGGGCGTGGTGGCACACCTGTAATCCCAGCTCTTGGGAGCTTATAAACAAGAGATCAGGCATGTTGAGGGTGGTATGGCGGTAAACAGGAGCCTGTAAACAGGTAGATCACGATGAATCCCATCTAGTAGTCAGACCCTGAACACTCGAGTGGTAGACCCTTCCCTAAAATACAAAAACAAGTAAGATAGAGCTTTTGTACATTGTAACTGAGAAAGAAGGTGAAATGGTAAATAAAATGGGTTCAGAGCTGGTGAAATAGCTCAGTGAGCTAAAGCACCTGCTTATGCAAGCTTAGACAAGCACAGGGACTGAGGTTCCATCCCCAGCACCACACAGCACACCAGGCCTGACTTCAGGGCTGGCTGAGTGGGCCACAAAAAAGAAAAAAATAAAAAGGGTTCCTACATTAACAACAACAACAACAGCTGCTGCTACTACTACTGCTACTACTTTTTGGTAGAACATTTTATTTATTTATTTATTTATTTAGTCTTTTTGAGACAGGGTCTTGTTATGCAGTTTAGGCTGGCCTTGAGCTCACTTTTGTAGCCCACGCTGGTCTCGAACTTGCACTGATCCTCCTGCCTCAGCCTCCCAAGTGCTAGGATTCATTAACTTCTAAATAAAGAAGCTGGCTGAATTCATTTGTGACAAAAATTTGTATCATTTTCATTTTTGTTTTGTTTTTGAGATAGCATCTCACTATGTAGTTGAAGTAAGCCCTGAACTGGCTGTATAGCCTGGGCCATCCTTGAGCTTCCTAGGATTCTCCTGCCTCAGCCTCCCAAGTGCTGGGATTACAGGCATGCTCCACCACGCCCAGCCATAACAGTAGTTTGACTTCCCCTCTCTGGGTCCTTATAAACATCCCAAGAAGCGCCCTAACCTTTTTCCCACATTGGTGGGAAATCCTGGCTGTGGCTGTGTTTCCTTTTAGAGAATGAGGTGCTTAAGTAGTTTTGGATAAATGACATTTGAACCGAGAGCAGGTGTCCTTTGGGTTTATCTCTGGTTCCCTTGTGATTTCTTGCTGTTTTTGTTATGGTAAGGCCTGTCCTTGATGTAATAGTTAGCATGCTGCTGCATGGAATACGTCGCATTTCTGTAACATCTCCTCAGGCCCTTGAAAATTGTAACTTGAAAATTGTGTGAGCTAATTGTGGTCTGCATACCAATAATCCCAGCTGTTGGGAACTGAGGCAGGAGGGTGCAAGCCACCCTGAGACCCTGTCGCAAAACAAAGTAAAGAAGAGGACTGGGGCTGTGGCTCCATGGTAGAGCTATTATGTAACATGTGTGAGGCTCTTTCTGGGTTCAGTCCCTGGTAGGGAAAAACAGAAGAAAGACTATTGCTTGAGTTTGTCTTGGCAGTCTATTTGGATGTATATGTAAAATATAACTAAGTGTATACAGAAGTGTTTATTGTGGTTTTTTGAGACAGGGTCTCTCTTATGTAGTCCAGGCTGGCCTCAAACTTGCAGCAGTTCTCCTGTCTCAGCCTCCTGGATACTAGGACGACAGGTGTGCACCACCACACCTGGCCTCAAAAAGCAACCTTAGAAACCCCTCAGCATGGTTTCTTAGGATAATCTGGTAGAAACCACCACTGTACCTGCCTTGAGTCTCAGGGACCCAAGATGGCCCTTTCTGAAACCTCATGCTGTGATTGGACAGCAGGTGTGTGGCCAGAGAACCTTCCACTCTCCTGCAGAGTGGCTATGACCTGACCTTGTCAGGCCCTCTGGGTTCTCCCTGGTGTTGAGGTAGAACAGAACAGCAGATCCTGACCAGACCCTGTGCTATAGTGGCTTTGCTCTGAGTCATAGTCACATTTTCCAGAAGTCCCACCCCTTCTCTGGTGACTTTTAGGATCGTTATGACAAGATATGAGAGGAAGCAGTATGATACACACGGCTGACCCCAGCCAGGTGGTGGTGCAGTTAGAGACAGAGCCAGAGGCTGAGCTCTTTCCACCACCATCCCCTCAACCCCCGGCTGCTGCCAACCACCGTCATGCTTGGGTGATCCTCACTGTGGGTTACAGCTTGTTGAGGCCCTAGAAAGGCTTAGACCAGATCACCAGCCTCTGCCTCGATACTTGCCAATCCTGTTTCCAGGTCCCACCTTCCACAGTAAGCTGGTTGTGGTGGTGTGCATCTGTAATCCCAGCACTTGGAAAGATCACTGAGAGTTTGCTGCCAGCCTGGGCTACATTATGAGTTTTGGGCCAGCCTGAACTATGTAACAAGACCCTGTCTGAAACAAACAAAAAAGCTGGTGGCCTCCTGCCTGTCATTGTACAGATGCACCTGCCTCATGTTCCCCATACACCTCTGCCTGGTCACCCTCCCATCGCATCTGCCCTGCCTCCTGGCATCTGCTCATGGAGTACCTTTGCCTGTCTCTTCAGACTTCCCTGGGTTTCATTGGGTGAGTAGATCCCTAGCTGCGTGGCCATAGGGTTTGTGGGTTGGGCCCTTTTGTTAGGGCTCCGATTGGGTCCAGCACACTGAGCCTCCTGCATGGTGATTATCTTCTCCTCTCTCTCTCTCTCTCTCTCTCCCTCCCTCCCTCCCTCCCTCCCTCCCTCCCTCTCTGTAACCTAGGGCCTCACACATGCTAGGCAAATACTGTGCTCCTGAGCTACATCACAGCCCTTCTTGATGTTTCAGAAACTAGTCCCCACTCCCATGTTTATCTTGATTCTGTGGGTGTCCCAGTTCTTTTTGTAGTTTTTAGTTCTGTTTGAGAAAGTCTCACTGAAGGAGAAAATCATATGCCAGGTGTGTGGTGCATGCCTATAATCTCAGCACTCTCGAGGCAGATGCAGGAGTATCAGCGTGAATTTGAGACTAGCCTGGGCTACAAAGTGAGTTCAAGACCAGCTTGAATTGCATTGTGGGACCCTGTCTCAAAAAGATATTTAAAAAAAAAAAAAAGGCAAAGTACTCATAAGATTTGTGTGGACATATGTATGTATATCTGTATGCATGTATGTATGTGTTTTTCTGTCTTCCTCTCTTTGAATGGGGTCTTGTTCTGTAGTTGAGGCTGGCCTTGAACTCATGGTGAGCCTCCTGCGTGCTGGGATTGCAGATGTGTGCCACTGTGCCTGGCTTTGTAGAATTTACAGTTTGAACGTAACTAATTCTAATAGATTATCTTCATCTTGCCCCTGAAATAATAAGTGATACATGATAAATCCTCAGTGAATGTTTATTGAAATAAATGACACGCCACTTGATATATTTGAAATAGTATAGAATATATATAGATATCTGTGTGTGTGTGTGAGGAGCCGCTGAAGCTGGAAATTGAGCCTGTGTGGGAGGATAGGATGAGACCTGCTTGCCTCAAGCAGTCACGCTACCTCAGTCTTGAGAAAAACATCCTGCCTGGACATTGTGGGCTGTTAGTCGCTAGGCAGCCTCATGCAAAGGTATATACACAGGCTCTTGCTGTTGTTCTGGGGTCCTTTGCTAATCAGGCACAGTCCGCCACCTGACCTCAGCTGTTATTATCTCTTGTCTTTATTTTCTAAATCCTCTTGCCATTTTGTCCCAGGGATCACCGAGAGATCAATAAACCCCTACGTGTATGTATTACTGCCTAAATGTGTGGGAATGTGCACAGGTAGCCATCTCAATCTTATTCTTATTTTCGAGTATGTACTGGGTGTCAAACTCAGGACCTTGTGCTTGCCAGGAAAGCACTGTGCCACTGTACTATCTTTCTGGCCCTCGAGTGGCTTTTATTTTATCTGGTCCTAAGTAGGTACATATTGCACCATGAAGAGGGGAAAGGGAAAAATTATGTTGGGTCAACTTTTATCCAGAAGCTTTTTCTTCAATTAAAAAAATATATATTTGGTTCTGCTATATCCATGGGTCTCAGAGGGATCCATTCTACTAGGGGAAAAATGGCATCAGGAATGAGGAGAACGCAGACAAGAAAACAGGAGCTGGGCTAGGTGCTGACTGGTCGGCCTGGTTGGGAGAGGACCCTGGGAACAACAGGAAGGGCCTTGACTTACACCTTTACAAAGTTGCAAGACACAAGGTTGCCTAGTGACTAATAGCCCACCCTGTCCAGGCAGGGTGTTTTAGCTTGATTGCAAAGGCAATGAGGCCTCACCCTGCCCTCCCACAGAGGATCAAGTTCAACTTCTGCAGCGCCCAACATTCAACAATACTGGGTTAGGAACCTACTGTATTTTGTTAGAGGCAGAAGTCAATAAACTATTTTTTATGTTTTCATAATGAGAAGATTTCACTCCACATTTCTTGAAGAGAATTTTTGTTTTGAGACAACGTCTCACTATATAGTTCAGGCTGGCCTTGACTTTACTGTGATATTCCTGTCTCAGCCTCCCAAGTACTGAGATTATAAGCATATACTTCCTATACCCAACAGATTATTAAATAATTTATTTTTTAAAACAATTACTAAATTTTACATGTGATGTCCATTCTTCAAATTGTTAATAATTTTTATTCTCTCT
>PVKN010028814.1:0-13152 GCA_004027915.1 Capromys pilorides
TTTTTTTTTTTAACCTCCCTATTAAATGATATGTTAAGCCAAGGCTGAGGATCCCCTACTGTTGTTCCTGCCTCCCTTTGACAGGGGTTGAGTTTCTCCACCCAAGCCTTTCCTCATTGGGAGACTGAATCCCAGCAGGCCTGTTGGTGTCTTAGCTCTTTCCCTGATAATATCAGGTGAGCCCCGTTGTAAGAGTTCTCATGCCGAAGCGCTTATACTCATTAGATGGTCAGTGAGTAAGGAGCAGCACTAAGCTTTTGATTAGGGAGAACCCAGAGGAAGGAGTTGTCAGGAGAGCTTCTGGAGCCCTGGAGGGAGGGAATGGACCAGAGACAGCATGTGGGGGCAAGTGAAATACACAGACAAATTTTTAGTTTTAGAAATTATTATAGTAAAAGATGTGTTGTCCTTACTCTCCCTCAAAACACTTCACCCCACCTTAGACACATTTCTCCCCACATTCTTGCGATTTTCCAAAGCAGTTTCTGAAGTTCTCTTTCATGAATGTCTTTAGATGATGAAACCAAAATTGCTATGAATGCTGCAGCCAAATGCCATCCAATGGAAAGGCAGGCTTGTGAACATATTCCTAGGTGTCCTCCTCTCCTCCTTACTACCAGATGCAGCACCGTGACACTGCTGGTGCTTGCCCACAGGCAAAGGACCATGCAAGGTGAACATTTTCATCCTGTTTGGGACATCAAGACAGCTGCAGAGGGCAGTGAAAGAAGACTTCTGGGACTGCTTCAAAGAGTGGTGAGGACAATGGAAGAAATCTGGTCCAAGCAAAATGGAGTATCGTGAGGCGCACTGATGACAACGTGTCTTTCACTGTAATAATTTTTTAAAGTCATACCTTTTCCACATTTTCCAATCACACTGCATACACCATTTTTATAGCCTTTCACCACATAAACCAAGTCCCTGCTCCCTGTCTAACTTGCTTTGTACCCACTTCCTTTGGGGTGAGAGCAAGCCACCAGCAATGGCCACGCTCTTGGCAGGGATGGCTTTTCCTTAGAGAAAGCAGTCCCCCAAGAAAGCCTTTTCTGGGGCGGTGCTGTTGTGATTTTCCTACTCCTGCAGCATGCTCTCACCATGTGTGAGGCCCAGCCTACCCTACTTACCCAGCTCTCTGTTCTGCAGCCCCAACCAAGCACTACCTCTTGTCTTCGCTCTCACCCCAGCCCCATATGAGTCACCGATGTCCTGACACACATTGCTGAGGCTTGTCACAGGGAAGGATGATAAATGATAGCGCCTTGGTTTTACTCCAAATATGATTCCCATTAAAGATAAATGTCACTCGTGCCTCAAGTCATCTGAAGTTCATTTGTTTTCGTATTAATGGAAATATATGCCACTCTCTCCTCTTTTCCCTCTGCCCTTTGAGTCTGCCCTTCCATTCTTCTCCACCTGTTTCCCCCTCACCTCTCCTTCCCTGCCTTGTCCCCAATATTTCTCTCTCAAATACAGCCACGTACTTAACAGGAGATTGGGAATGTGCTTTGCACAAGTGGACAGAAGAATCCCCGTCATGTAAGAGGCCAACATTTCCCCGCATGGTGGACCACTCCACTCCAGCACCACGGCGATTCTTTCACCTGTCCTCTGTGCACCCTTCTGAGCCCCCACCCCAGGCTGCTGGGTTGATCACATTTCCTTCTTCCTCCAGGAAGGCATGCAGGCTGCTGTACATGTCACATGCCACCTAATGGCAGGTGTGTGTTTGGGGCGGGGGGCTCTTAAGTCACTGGTAGGTCATTGCTTTCCAGTCCTGAATACCAAGAAAAGAAGGCACCTGAGTTTAATTACCAAGCCAATACAGAGTTCTGGAACGCCCACTCTCAGGGCTGTCTTCAGCTCAGCTCCCTGTTTGGTGGTTTGATTAGCATATCGGTCGAATATATTTTTAAAGAAACCCTAGACACTCTTGGCTATTCATTAAAGGACTAAATTCTGCGGCCAAGACAATGACACTCACCTTACAAATTTTGCTCTTTCTTTCATCTGCAAGTCATCTGCCTTTGAAGAAATAACTGAGTAATTTCAACTGTCTGATTCATCTGAGAATAGCTGACTGTATAAACTCCACTGGACTGGTCTGTGAATCCTCCAGATTTCTCACTCAGTATGCATATAACTCAACAGGGTGCCTACTTGCAAGAAAATTCCACGGCCTGAATTTAGACAGAAAAAAAAAAACTTCTAATGACAGAAATTCTACAAATTTAATATGTCTTCATAATGGCGCAAACTGGACACATTCAAGGGGCAATAAGAAGACACTGATAGAATTCAATGACTTGTGTAGGTTTAAGCCCACTGATTCATACTTAAATTTATACTATAGTTTTGCTTTCTCTTTATTTTTCTAAATTTATGCTGCATCTTTATTTAATGATTTGACACAAGGTCTTGCAGCTCAGACTCATAGGGATCCTTTGGTCTCAGTCTCCCCAGCACTGGAGTTATAGGTATGCTCCACCATACCTGCTTTTGGTGACTGGCAAAAGCATGCAGAACAAGGGATTAAGCCCAGATCTTTTCACTAGCCAGGCAGGTGCTTAGACTGCTGAGCTATCTCACCAGCCCTTGTTTTTGTTTAATGTAAACTCTGCAAAGATTTTGTTGGTGTTGTTGTTGCTCTACAGGTGATGGTATTTTATCTAAGCGACATATCAGGGCCACTGTTAAGGAACAATATGTTAAGGAAATTGAAACAAGTTCCCGTTCCTGGATGCCTGCGGCCTGTCTCACTTTCCCCTACCTCTCTCATTTCCCCCTCCCTTCACAAACTTCTCAAAGCATGGAAATCCCACCCTGTGCAACTCCAGGAGCCAGCAATTACCTACAATATAAAGTGTGTTTCCTGCGGCACAGAAACATTGTTTCCTCCTCCCTTTGTGACACAAATCAAGCTTGGAACCCAAAGTGAGTTTGAAACAACCATACACCACCTATCTCTGTTTTACCATGTATCTCTGGTACAAGGTATCATTATCCAGCCCAGACTCTTAGTGATCCTCCTGTCTCAGCCTCCCCAGTGCTGGGATTATAGGTGTGCAGCACCACTCCTGGTCTCGGTGGCCAGCTCAGCATGCCTGGGGACAGGGCAGGGCTGGCATGGCATGTGGTGCCAGGGGTCCAACCCTGATCCCTGCACTTGCCTAAGCAGCGAGTTATCTACCCACTGAGCTAGCTACCACTGAGCTATCCCCACTGGATCTAAATCTGAAAACACTTTCTGGAACATTTTAGGCAGTCAATAAAAGAGAGTCCACGCTAGATCACAGACATCACCTTCCCCTTGCACATCTTCCATCCTCAACAAGCGTGGCCACGTGTCTGCCCTACAGCAGCAATGGTCTTGTTGTAAAAATGAAGCATTAAATATGAATGAGTATAGCTGTCCCGAAGTCCCAGGAGCTGAGTATGTCCCTTTCCTTTTGGGAGGTTTGCCTAGCTCCCTTCCTTTTAGTAGAGGAGAAGCCTGAAAATATTATGTAGGCTTGACACTAAACAAACAGCACAGATTTCAGGGGCTTCTGGCCCCAAGGGAAAGCCCAGTCAACTTAAGGTAACCTGCTCAAGTCCTTTCTACATGATTTAACATCTGACAGCTTGCAATGTCTAGCCAGGCATGGTGCTGTGTTTTATTACTGGCCATTGAAAATAATTAGTTGGTGACCCAGAAAACTGATATATAAAATCCCTTTTAATCACCAGTATGGCTTTCAATTATACAGCATAAACGTATTAACCTTTTTACTGCTGAGATTTGATTTATGGAATTTATCTACATTACCATTATGAGCAGAGATAAAAAGTATATTATCTGAGGTATTAGCATGAACAATAAAACTCTGCCTTTCCCCATTGTGGAGATGTAAGTGGCGGTAGCAGCCTTCTGCTCTGTGTCTAAAGATTCGTTTGGTTCTAGCTCCTATTCGCCAGTGTTTAGCTGAGAACCTACTGTGTGTCTGTGTCACTTTGTAACTCCATAGGGTGAAAGCCAAACTTGCTAGTGGGGCCCCAGTCAAACAGGACCCTAACCCAAACTTTTCCAGCTTCCTCTAATAAAATTTCAGCTCAGCACTGAGATCATCGCAAAGCTTCAGAGTCACAAGCTACGCTGAAAAGCAAAACAAGAGACTGTAGGTGGGATGAGAACCTACACGGATAGGGACACTGCTATACATTAGAGTAGAAGTCACAGTGGAGCTCCAAGCTGCCAACTTCTTAGAAGTTAACAATACAAGAGAAGATTTGGGTTGGGTTTTGTGTTGATTAATCTTAGGTTATAATTGTGAAGACACAATTATATGCATTTAAAAAAACAGAAGAAAAATGAAGTGAGGAAAACATAAATGCCAAAATATGATTAACTCCAAAACACACAAGTTTGGTGTCTCACATCCTTGTCCTAGGAAATCCAACAGACTAGGAGACTTCATGGTGCTGGATGAGTCAGTTCCCAGTTATAACTGACCAATTTCTCCAGCCCGTTACTGCACATATCATCTTTCATACCTTATACCTAGTTACCATTGATGCCAGAGGGTGGCATGAATCTGGGGGAGCTGCTAGTCCAGGGATGTTCTGTTGTGGTTCTGAGAAGTCTAAGTGGAACTCAGGGATCTGCACCAAGTGAAAGAACCCCAAGAATTTTTCATCCTAGAGGAGAAGAAGGTGGTGTGTACTTTAACCAGGAATATCTTGCTTTCATTTGTTATATATCATCAGTCTACATTCTACTTCTAAAGAAAGACATTCCATGCCAATTTAAATAGGTTGCATTAAATGCAGCTCTCTCATTCTGCAAATGAGCCAAGACCAGGCCATCAGCTAGTGAGCACAAGCGCTAGGACAGCCCTTGCGGTGGGGCCCGGCTCAGCAGGGGCAGCCTGAGGCTGATGAGTGGTCCAGGTAATGCGTTTGGTGTACTGGTTACTCATGCTGTACACTCACTGAATGGCTAACCTTTAGAGAGACAGTCTCCCTAGATACCAGCTCCCCATTAATCTTGAGCTAAACAGGGAGAGCTATCTCTTCAGCAGCATCTTGCCTCATCATAACTTGAGATTAAAAGAAAGAAAACGAGGACTCCTCTCTAGTCTACAAATCCATCGTTTTCTGTACTTATGTACAGGGAACTCCATGTCTATTAACTTGGAAGTCTGATGCCAACCAGACATGAATTCAGTCCTCAATACTGCTTTGTTTCTAATTCTATGACTTTATGCAAATTCCTAACCCCCTCAACCTGAGCTTACCTAAGTAAAGTACAAATAGTAACTGGGTCTATTATGATATTTTGAGGTTTCCGTAAGATAATGGTACACCATGGACCTTCCTGGAGTGTTTAGTAGGCAGGAAGCACACAACACGTTTTGATATTCTTGCTGCAATACAAGTTACTCCTTCTAATTCAACAGCTATTAATAATGACAACAACAGAGAGGATTCAAGTGATGTTAAAAGACAGTCATTCTATGGTATCTGTGGAGCACTGGGCACCAGCACTGCCATCGGATACCTAAAGCCAAGATGCTCAAGTAGCATTTGCATACGATCTACACACACATCCTTCCAGGTACTTTAAATCATTTCAAATCCTTTATATTGCCTAATAAAGTGAAAATGCTATATATATTATGGTTGCACCATATTATTTAAGGAATGACAGCAAAGAAAAGACTGTATAATATGAGATCAGGACATGCATAATTTTTACAAATGCTTTAAATACATAGTTGGCTGGGCCCATAGATATGAAACTACAGATGTAGCAGCTGCAGATACAGAGAACCAAGTGTAGTGTACAGCACTAGAGCAGTAAAAAATCAATGGCACCACATAATCCAGTCAGTATCTTACTCCTCTCACAAATCATAATTTGTTCAGCAGGAGAAATTATGAACTGTCTGGAAATATACAGTAAAGACCATCAATGACAATTATAGCATAAAGAGTCTAATATAGACTTGGCGATGAATTTGGGATCTTCTTTTCTACTAAAACCTATTTATTACAGAAAACCCTGGAACCACTTTACCATAAGTGGACATCATTTAGTGCTCCATTACAGTGAAATTGCACTGGAATTATATATTAAATGCAGAACATCTACATTCCTACCAGGAGAATTTGGTAAGATTGATGTGATTGCAATGAATACCAGATGAATATTAAGTAACTCGTGTAAGCCCATTGCATTGCCGGATTCAGGAGCTGCTGCTCCTTTGCTTCTGTCATCTGTACTTCAGAGGGTTTGAAAGAGACCTCAGTTAGGGTCCCAATCCAATTTTATTTACTTGTAAGCTACCTTAGAGCTACATGACTCTCAAAGGTTGATTCATCAAGACTCATTGTGTAACAATATTAAAATCACAGAGATTCTACCTCCCTTTCCAAATGCCTCTCATTTTCCAAAGGGCTGTAGATCTATGTAATGGGGAAATTTGTAAAAGAGGGTAATTTCAGGCTAAGCATTAGAAGGACATTTTAATAGCCCCAACACGGATTGAACTTAGTGAAGCAAAGAAATCTCAGTTAAAGAATTAGGAGCTACGCTGTTCAAACTCCAGGATGTTAATGAGTCAGGCATGGGCTATGAGCTTTCTGTTAACATCCTATTTCAACACAGGTTACTTGAGCTGGAAATGAACTTTTCCTGGAGTCATTTCTTATGCTAATCAAGAAAAATTATGCTCTTTCTATGTAAGGATATGTGAAGATATGAAGCTAAATTCCCATCATGAAATTTGGGATCATAAAAAATAAATGAAAGGCCCAGTTATCTAGTCATTCATCACAGTACATTCCCAGTTAAGCAATAGGGGCACATTACATTACCCAGGGTGAAGGGTCACACATTAGATCATCTTACTGCAAGCCACTGCTTAACCACCTGCTGACTACAAAAAGCCCTCTGACATCCTGCTCAACTCCAGCAAGGTGGCAATAGTGACCTCATGAAGTTTCCATGAAGATTAAAATAGATGCACCATGAAGGGGACCCTAAATGCACATCCTCCTCCAAGGGGACCATGATCCAACTGCCTGGGCCCTTTCTCTATTCTGCCTTGGGCTGCGATCACATGATCTGCTGCCGAAAAGCTGCTCTGCACCCATGAGCTGGAATTGTTCTCCCTAGTTCAAGAGAATCAAATCCGCTTATCATGTGATAACTAAACTGGTTGTCAATTAGCCTGGATTGATAGACACTTTTAATTGGCGGTGGAGTCCACAAACCGATTCAGAATCACACGTCTTGAACGTGGGCCGCACTGTCCATCTGGTTCAAGGCCTGGAAGGAATGAAAAGGCCTGAGGAGGAGGTTCGTCCACGTACAAGTTCAACACTTCTTAAGCTGGTAGACGTTATGCCCCTGCTGTTGCCCTTGGACATGAAGACTTCAGACTTTTCAATCTGTGAACATAGACGTGCACCAGCTTTAGGCTGGAGTTGCATCGTCAGTTCTTCTTGTCCAAAACTTCCAGCTTCTTGAGTTGGACAGCTACTGGCTTTCTTTACTCCCCAGCCTACACATGGCTACTGTGGGACTATTTGGCTGCTGATTATGTAAGACAATCTAAAAAATATCCTAGCATAGCTTTATATACACATACATGCAATTATAGCAATAGCTACACATGCGCACGCGCACACACACACACACACACACACACACTATTGGTTCTATTCTTCTGGAAAACCCTAATATATGTGTAACTCACTTGACCTCCCTTTGTAGCTGTCCATGATATTCTGACTCAGCCTGCCCTTGTCTGATCAACCCTCACTTTAAGCTTCTACCAAGACCCTGACAGAAATTCATGATCCAAGTGTCTACTGGACAAGAATGCTCAAACTGCAAGTTAGAAGAAACCCTGAAGGAAATCTATGGAATAAACCTACCCATGCTCTGGACAGGTAGTTGGTAGATTTGTTTAGAGCAGAGACTGTAAAGTGAGAAGCTAAGGGCCAGCTATGGCTCTGATCTGCCTCCTGTGCGCCACAGTCTGGTGGAGCTCAGATAAAGCTACATGTAAAGGGATCTGAGACCCAGTCCCACATGTTTCCCCATCCCCAGCTATCTCTGCCTTCTGGTCCACTTCATCCATTAAGGTGGCTTACAACACCCATCAGCCCCTGAAAGTTGTGGAGTTCTAACCTCTGACCCAGTCATACAAAGGCCCATCTAACACTGGCTTGTACTTTCACTAAAGGGAATAAAGCAGGGCATTCAAACTGGAAAGCAGTGATTCCCAAGGTGTGGGCTGGGACCTTCAGCATCAAATGCATCTGGGCACTTGACAGGGCCCACACCAGACGTCATGAATGAGGAACTCTGGTGTTGGGGGACCAGCAGTATGTCCTAAAAAGTCCAAGGATATTCCTGGTATGTTAAGGACTGAAAAACCCCAGAATAGAGATATATTAAAGCACCCACAGTTCCCCCCTAGTTACACTCAGCGAACAAGATCTGCCTGCACTCACTAGGGTGTCCCTGAGGCTTTAGATGTCAGACAGTTGACTACTTCCCAAGTATTAATTTCTGCATAATCCTCCCAGTGCAGGGAAACGAAATGAAGCCACATCCACAGAAATGAGACAAGGGAAAAAACCAACAGCGCTAACAAATGAAATATGTGTCAAATCCCCAATGAAGTTCATTACCTGAAGGACACATTATCCCCTTCTCTTCCTATGAGTCAGCACTGCCAGTAGTCATTCCTAATTGGTTTAGAACTTAGTATGAAATATTAGGATGCCACAGTATGTGATGACACAGCTGTATTCCTGAGGGGCTGCTGAGACGAATCTGTGTGCCGCAGAGACAGGTAGAGACAAAGGGAGCAGGTGGAGATGGGTTGTAAATACACTATAACTTAAAAAATAATGGGGTGCTTTTCCTCCGCATGCTTCTGGTGCTTCATCACTAATTAAATATTGAAACTACAAAAGGAAAAATAAACTTTTGTGTCTGTTTGGATTTGGGACAAAAATGTAAATATTTTGCAACGTTAACAGCAATTTCATTTGAAAAGTGCACGTCTGGCCCCAGAGCCTTGAGTTTTAGCCATGCAATCTGAGAAGAAGGTAGATGCAAGCAAATATTAGCAGTTAAAGGTGATGTGCACTTTCCTTGAGGCCATAAAGGCTTTGGGGTTATGCATTCCTTTGGAGAATTTTTTTAAGTATAGAATATTGAGGGCCTTTTAAACAAAATAGTGCATTGCCTATAAGCATTGCAATAAAAATCACATCACACAGCAGAGAGTCCATTGCCAAATGCAGAAAAATCAATAGGCAAATCCCTTGGAATTCGTGGGTGATTCACATGAGAGAATAGTAGTTGAATCATTTATAGTCTCAATCTCCCACACTGCAAATATGAGGCACTTAGAACTCTCAGGCATGGGCTCTGGGCCTTGGCTTCTGAATAAGATAATTTATAATTCTGTGAGAAGCTTCTCGAAACACCAACTCATTGGTGTTTATAGTAGGACCTCAAAGCCACACTTGTCTAACTCCCAGCTGTAACTAACCGTGCCCAGACTGTTCATCTTCCTCCTACCCAGTCTCCCACCCAGGAGTAGGGTTGGGAGCAAAGATGGGGACACAGACCGTGGAGAACAGTCACTGCTAGAAGTAAGCAGAATTTGTCCTTCTGTTTGGCTAACCAAAATAGAATCTCAGATTCTCTTCTATTTAAAAGATAATGATAAAAAGTGTATTCCCCTGGCCTGCCATGTGACTCTCTAGTACCTTTTGAATTCAGTTCCCATCCATTTTTTTCTTTTGATGCCAAAGAACCTCAACCTCTTTATCTATAAAGCGTCTTTCAAGACGCCTTTCTGAGATTTTGCTTAAGAAAAATATCCATACTTAAGTATATCATGTGGATAATCCTACTGAATAAAGCATGGGAATCTGCTGAATCTGCTCTGTGATTCTGCACACTGGGTCATGGGGACCCTTCCCTAGGGTAGGGAGGGCCTGCCTTAGAATGACTCAGCACTTAAGAGGCTATATAAAGGGGACTGAAGAAGAATGGGTTGGTTGTTCCACTTCTTTGGAGAATCTTCAATCTCCCAGTCAGGTTGGTTGTCATCTCCTGGCTTCCAGCACAGACTCTTTGGCCTCTATCTCAGATCCTTCAGCTTCCATTAAACACTCTTCAGCCTTTCACCACAGACTCTGAAGCATCACAAACCCATCAGCCAACTGATTCAGACTTGTACCAAACACTGCAGTGAGCTCCAGACCTTGGACTAAATCTTTCAGTCTCTGGTGTGCAGATGCCTTCTGAACACTTTCTGATCTGACTATGTGGCTGACTATTATAAGCCAACCCTGTAATTTCTTATATATTTCTACATTGTGTGTTATATTTGTTCCTTGTATTATATCTGATCCTGACTGATACAGAGTCCTTCGTTAAATAAAAGATTACTAAGTAGAACCAGTTCCTGAAAGCCAGATGTCCCTGAAGGTGAACACAGGACCTTAGTATTGGGCACATAGCAACTCACATTGGGGTGTTTGTGAGAACTAAAGCAGACAAAAGCCCTGGTATCATCAATACTCAAGAAGCATTAGTTCTTCTTTCACCAAACAGAATTAAAGAAGTGAACCTAATAAGTAAGGGCCAAGTGAGTTGATTATCAAACAGGACCATGAAATTTACAACATTCCCTGGCATATGTGGCTGGCCCTTTTCCCCTCATAATGCAGGTATCATATGTCAAGGAAGAAAATTAAGTGGCAGCTTTAGTTCAAGGCACATGAAATGGGATCAAGAGGCTTTAATAAACCAAGTTCCAGGCAAATCTGCACCTAAGTCTCTGAGCTATCTGTGTACCTCATCTGGGCACGTGCTCAACTTTTGGACTGGACTGAGCCAAACTACAGCTTCAAGAAAGAAATTCACTAGCATTCTGCAAGTTTGTGAAACCATCTTATTGCTTCTGAGACTATGCCCCACCACTGTCTTACAAAACGCTGTGGCATTTGCTATATTGATCACAATTTTTGACAAATATGAGAGATACCATTAACAAACTTGCTTGCAGTGGAAACTATAAAAATAGCCACCATCTTATAAAACTTCAAAGCATATTTTCAAGATTGTTTGAATTTGGTGTCTACTGGGTTACAATCCTAAATAATCCCCAAATAAAGGTCTCTCTTTATGCCAATCAGGTTGATTTTATGTCAACCAAGACTTAGCTCCAGCCCCTGTGTCTTCAGAGTAAGCTCACTGGAAGAGGACAGCAGCAAAAACTATGTAGGCAGAAGTTTCAGGACAGGCCCAAGAACTTTCCTGTCTTTTGGGGGAAGATAGCACAGATTTGGTGCTGGGAGAAACTAGTAGGAGTGGAGGAATTTCCAAGTAAATCACTTGGGGTATTTTGAAGGAAAGTGGCATTCATGCTAACAAGACTACTGAACTTGGCTGTTTTCTGGTGAAGAAGAGGTGTGTCTTTGAATGAGCCCAAGGAGGCCTGGTTGTCACATAACCTCCAAAGGAGAATGAGAATGAGGTCATTGGGGCCCCAATTTAAGAAGAGACAGGGGAAAATAGCCACAAGACTCACATTCTACCTTGCAGTCCAAGGCTGTCCAGATTGCTGGGAAGAGAAGCTAAAGCTCTATTCAGGAAAAATAAATTATACAAGTGCTGACATTTTACTGCAAAGTATAAGAAAATAGACAGAAACTCCTGGGGAAAAAAGTATGTGGAAGGCTAAGGGCTAAGAGGAAAGAATCACTGTTGGGGTAGAGAATTACAGAGCAGATGTCCTGTTATTAGAACTTCTTGGGAATTCTAAGTTTGATTTTTATCACTAGAAAAAGAAAACAATCTCAGAAGGAAGCTACCATCATGATGTGCACTGGGTAATTAAAAAACACTATTAGTAATTATTGTGATTCCCATCAATTCAGGTCCTGCTGCCAGGGATAAAGACAGCAAGGTGTGGGCAACAAGTAGGCAATGAAGGGTGCAGACCTTTAAAAATGGAGCCCACTTCAAACAAAGAAGGCCAAATGTAATGACCAACTCCATAGGAAGCAACCAAAAGCCAAAGTTTAGGATCAGAGATTAAAGGGCAACATAAAGAAATCATAATGTTTACCAACCTTTCAGCGGGGCAAAGTAGTTTGTCTGAGGTCACTCAACTGGCAATGGAAGAACTGAAACTTAACCTCACATCTGAGTTGGATTTTCAGCTATAATTGAATATGGTAACACATACTATTTATGGAGAAAATAGGCTTCTTTGGGTCAAAGTACAAAGAGCACATAGCAGGTTCTGTAGTAAAGACACAGCTTTGTGCCCTGGCTTGCATCAGCTCATGGCATGGAAAGTGTGTCTAGAATGGATGGCAAAGCAAGAGCAGAAAGGACAGGAGCAGCCCAACTTGCTCTGTTTTGAAAAACTCTCTGGAGGGAATGCAAAAGATCTACAAAGAGCTCCATCCAGAGAGCACTGGACAATGACCCATAGACCTCCCCTGAGGATCCACCTCCCTAGGATTCCACTACCTCCCAATAGCCCCCTCTCAAACTCAGCCTCCAATCACAGTGGACTCTTG
Source organism: Capromys pilorides (assembly GCA_004027915.1). NCBI lineage: Eukaryota > Metazoa > Chordata > Mammalia > Rodentia > Capromyidae > Capromys > Capromys pilorides. The sequence goes on from PVKN010028814.1 coordinate 12,610, forward strand.
AGAAGACACTCAAAGATCATATCCTCACACCCCCACTTTGTTCCAGGTCCTGTGATCTTTCTTTTGCTGTCAGTGCTTGAAAAAAAATCAGAGAGGATACCCAATTGCCTAAAGCAGCACTTCTGCACTCAACACACTTTTAGCAACACACTTTCATCCGTCAGTTGGTGTCATTAGTTTTGAAGAAAAAACAGCCCAACATGATAAATGACATAGCACAAAAGCTGATGAGAGCATCCTGTCTGCATACCAGACACACCACCCATAGCCAACAGACAAGAGAAAAGCTCAACCCCAAGGCAAGAGCCAGGCAAAAAATGTTTATGTTTGCCCTGGCTATCTGCTCCCTCGCCTCATTTGCAGAGTGAGCCCCATACCCTAAAATGTTCCACTTTAAATGTTGTTCATTCACACGCGTCACTCACATACACACATGCACACACACACACACACACACACACACACACACATAAACACACAGGTGTGATATACTTTTGATACCTGCCCTCTTTGGTAGTACTGCACAGCACCTGTTCCCACACA
>PVKN010028815.1:0-13149 GCA_004027915.1 Capromys pilorides
TATGCCTGTAAATACCCAATGAGTCAAGTAAAACAATCAAGGGAAATTTTAAAAGTGCAAGATGAAGATGAAAAATACCATATTAACCCACAGGAGACACACCTAAAACAGCAGCCAATGTATACTTGCAAATGCTCACACTTAAAAAAACAAAGATAATAAATCTATAATCTAACTTTCCAGCTTAAGATAATTTAAAAATATATCTAACTAAATTTAAGCCAAGAAGAAGCTAAGGTATAACATTAGAATGGAAATTAATGAAAGAGGGAACAGAAAAGAGTAAACAAATTAAAATTGTTTCATTGAAAAGACAAAATCATAAACTTTATATAGACTGCCCAAGGGAAAAAAAATAAAGAAGACTCCAATTACTAAGATCTGGAGTGAAAAAAAATAATATGTATGAATTAATATTTCAGAAATAAAAAGAATTATAAGGTTATACTATAAACAACTATTAGATAGCAAAGGAATTGGATAATTTAGATGAAAAGGACAAATTCCTATACAGACTTACACTACAAAATCTGACTCAAGAAGAAATAAAATAGGGGCTGGGGAGATAGCTCCATGGCACAAGCGCCTGCCTGGCAAGTGCAAGGTCATAAGTTTGAATCCCAGTCCCACCAAAAAAATAAAAATAAAAAATAAAAAATAAAATGTCTAAGTAGATCTAAGCTGGATAGATTGGTGGGGGCCAAGCTACCTGCCCAGTCAAGAGACAGACTTTTTTTTTTTTTTTTAATACAGAGATCAAACTCAAGAGCTTGTGCTTGCCAGGCAGGAGGCAGACATTGGCTTGCTTCAGGAATAGGGAAAATTTTGTGGAAGGCTGCATACTTCCCAGCTGGGTGAGATGTAATCCCTTAACCTCAGTGCTCTTGAGACAAAATAACATCTTCTGGGAACCATACAAAGAAAACAAGTACCCAGGTCTGGGAGAACAGTCTTGACTTGTTTCTTTTGTGATAGAAAGCTTGTGCCTCTTTCTGTTATCTCATTTTTACTGCAGTGGCTGCTGTGGGTGGGGAGGAAGTACACTACCCCTCCCTCTGCACTTCTCATTGGCTGGTAAAATTTGTGCCAACCAAAAGGTCTTTGTCTTCAACCAATCTGAAGCGCTGATCTCCTAGTCCCTGCAAATTTCTCTGCATTGCCATTTTCCATATCCTTTGGGGTACCCCCCTGAGCTGTCAACAGAGGGCCTGAACAGCCCTTGATAGATCTATAACAAATAAGAAGTTGAGTTACTAACTTAAAGCTTCCCACAAACAAGTGCCTAGATGGCTTCACTGGAGAATTCCATCCAATACTTTTAAAAGAATAAATATAAATTCTTCACAATTCTTTTTTCTCACAATTCCTTCCTAAAATGGAAGAAAAAGAAATATGTCCTAACTTATTTTATGGGAGTAATCTTATACTTTTAGCATTAAGTTAAATACATCATTTAAAAAAAATAGACCCATATCTTTTAGGAATGTACGTGAAAAAAAAATTACTGATTAGCACTTACCAAATAGCTCAAGGGATTAAAGCACCTGCAAGCAGGTGCAGGGGCCAGGGGTTCAATCCCCAGGCATGCCATGCTGGCCCCATCCCACTGGGGCATGCTTAGATGGCAACTGAGACTGGGTATGGTGGTGCATGCCTGTAATACCAGCTCTTGGCAGGCTGTGAGCACGCGGATCACTCAGTCCAATCTAGTCGTGAGACCCTGAACACCCTTGCCTAAAATACAAAAAAATGAAAAACAATAATAATAAAAGGTAAAAATCACATCTGAGAAGCTAACTGGGGTAAAACTATGAATCACAGCAAGCTCAAAGGAAAAATTTACTGCAGCTGGATTTGAAGTCCTAAAGACGTATCTTGACAGAGATATCCTCATGATGTTTTGGGAAGGTGTCCAGATTTGACACCAATATAAACTTCTTACTAGGAGAACATGGAATAATGGTTAATAATGATGCTGTGGTTAGAAATGTGTATTACAAGTATTTTCATCCTGAGGAAGCTCTGGTTTCCAGTGGAGTATTGGACAGGAAAGTTAGTCGAGCTGCGGGAAAGGCTGTGCCTGGAATCATTGATGAGGACAGCAATGGAATCAATGCCCAGGCCCTCCCTCACCTTTGTCTATCCTTTTGGTGTCACATTAAGTGTCATGAAACCAGTAGTGACCGTTCTGTCCACGGGCTCCATCTGCTCCCTGCTTAACAGACCTATCCTGGCTTTCCATCACTCAAAGAACCAAGGTGGGAAGCCGGCAATGCTTGGCTTCTGTCACATGTTCAGTGACCAGTATTTGGATAAAGAAGAAAACAGCAAAATCACGGATGTTGTTTCCCAGTGGCTCACAGCAGGAGACATCCACCTGAAACAGACTGATGCTGAGGACCCAGAAATCTCTGATTACACGATGCTGTGCAACACTGCCATCCTACTGAGGCAGAAGCCATCTCTCTTCCTGCCACAGGAGTGTTTCTCCAGGAAGGCAGTGAGAATCCACGCGACTTTACCACCCCTTTCGATTTGCCTGTTTACCAGCTGGATACCACCTCCCTCCTCAAGGTCATCAAGGCTCATAAACGCTAAATGTGAAACACGAACCACTCCAGCTTATCCAACCACAAGTTGAGACACCACTGCCTGCCCTACAGTCTGCTGTGTTCCCTCCCAGCTTCAGGGAGCTGTTGTCTCCTCCTCTGGCACTGTTGGACTAGATGAGACATTTTCTTCCTAGGAGGCACGGTTTGCTCAGATTACCAGACATACTGAAGAAGACCTAGAATTCTATATCGGGAAGTGTGGTGACATTCTTAAAGTAACCAGTAAGCTACCAAAGGATCAACAGGATGCCAAACACATCCTTGAGCACATCTTCTTCCAAGTGGTGGAATTCAAGAAACTGAACCAGGAACATAATGTGGGTACCAGCGAAATGGCATTCCAGAACAATTTCTGAGGACAGCCTCTCCAAGCATTTTCTGCCTCCCGAGTCTCTTTGTATTTGAATTGTTCTTCAATTCCTCACTGAAGTGTGTAAACCCCCATTCCTCCATGAGCCATGCTTCTGAACTCCTGAAGCACTCACTTCTGTTGTTTAAAATGTGATAGCTCAACCTCAGGAGCTAGGTGGTGTTGGCCAGGGGCAGGGAGAGAGATGGCTTCTGCCTCAGTAGGGTGGTTGTCTAGAAATACATGACAGTATGTTGAATAAACCTGGGAACTTTGGGGGGACTCAGAATGTGAGGTAGAAGATTGTAGAGCCATTGAAGGTGTGTAAGCAATGTAGCAGTGGGAATCATTTAGCTGTTGGGCTCAATAAAGGTGGGAATATCACTGGACATGGTGGCTCATGCCTATCATCCCAGCACTCTTGAGGGGCTAAAGTAGGAAGATCATAAATTCAAGTCCAACCTGGGTGAAATAAAAACGGGTTAAGGGATATAGAACAGTGCAAAAGCACTGAGTCCAATCCCCCCACCAAGGAAAAATGGGAAAGAGAAAAAGGAGGGCCACTTAGGGGACACTGTGATACAACTCCAATAAATAGTAGCCAGGATTGGGACTCAGCTGCTGGTTTTAAGATAGGGTTTAACTATGCAGTTCTGGCTGGACTCAAACTTGTGGCAGTCCTCCTCCCTCAGCCTTCTGAGTGCAGGGATTATAAGGCCACACCATCAATCTGGCTAGGAAAGGTACCCTCCACACACCCCATCCCCCAGGACTAAGGATTGAACCCAGGGCCTTCACACTTAACTCCCACTGAGCTACGTCCCCAGTCTTTTTATTATTTTATATGTTGAGACAGGATCTCACTGAACTGTCCAGGCAGGGCTGGTCTTGGGATCTTTCCAGGGAAGCCTTTCAGAGTGCTGAGGTCACAGTCGTACATACCACACCTGGCTGTACGTGTGGCATTTTCAAATAGATCTGAGCTGGGGTTGAAAGTTTGAGCACTCCAGGAGACTCAAAAAGTTCTACTTTAACCTGAGTAATTTACCAACATCCTGTCTCAAACAACCAAAACAAAACAAAAAACCATTGAGAAGGTAACTCAGTGCAAAGTCCCCCCAAAACTAAACCAAAACAAACAAAAATCCAAAACGTAAAGAGTGCGTGAATCTTGAATTGAAGAATGATCTGCGGAACATATTTTGGGGACATTTAGGGGATAGTCTGGATATGTATTATTATTTGTTTTTTTGAGACAAGGTCTGGCTGTGTGCATCAGGCTGACCTTGAACCACGTAGCCCGTTTAACTTCATTCTTTAAAAAACCAGGAGGCGTGGTGGCACAGGTATAATCCCAGCACACTAGAAGGTTGAGGCAGGAAGAATGCCCAACCTACCAATTTAGCAACGTAATCAAACTTATGTCCCAAAATAAAAAAAATGAATTAAAAAAGAAAGAAATTTAGTGTAAAATTATTAGGACTTCAAGTATATATGTCAGGTATGCACACCAAAATGAATTATAGATCTATATGCTAGCAATAAATAATCAAAAAATGAAAATAAGGAAGAAATTCTATGTACAACAGTACCAAAAATACAAAATTCTTAGTAAAATAAGTATAAAATTGATACTCTTAAAACTACAAAATATTGAAAAGAACTAATAAGTGACAAGATATTCTATGTGCATGAATAGGCAAATTAAATTTAGCTGGCACAGCTAGCTGATCTACAAATCTCCAAACTGACAGATTCAGCACAAAGCCCATCAAAATCCAAGCTTCATTTTTGTGAAGAAATTGACAGTCTGATCTCAAAATTCACATAGAAATGCAAGGAACCCAGACAAAACAAAACAGTTTTGATAAAGATGAAGGGGAACTCACTTTTGTCAGTTTCAAAACCTACTGGAAAGCAAGAGTAAACAAGGTAATGTGATACCGGCACAAGGACAAGCATAAAGGTCAATAAAGTTGAGAGTCCTGAAACAAGACCACATATCTATGGGCAATTGATCTTCAGCAAGGGTTTCAAATTTTTTCAGGGAGGTGGGTATTCCCACCAAATGGTGTTAGGACAACTGGTTACCACACATGAAAGAGTAAAATGAGCTCTTCTATCTCATACCACATCTAAATATTAAATCAAGTTGGGTAAAATATCTTAACGCTAGGAAAATTATAAGAAAGCACAAATGTAAATCAGAATTGGCCCATTGTTTCTTAGATAAGCATAAGAAACCAAAGAAAAAGTGATTACAAGTCATCAAAATTTTAAAAGTTGTGTACTATAAGATACTCTAAAGAAACAAAATATGACTCATAGAATGAGAAAAAAATATTAGCAAATGTGTGAATGATAGAATATATAAAGAACACTTACAGGCTGGGGAGGTAGCTCCCAGGTCTAAGCACCTGCTTGGCAAGTGCAAGGACCCAAGTTCAATTGCTAGTACTACACGCCACGCCAGCCCAGCCCAAAACCAGGTGTGGTGGTGCACAACTGTAATTCAAGCACTGGGGAGGCCGAGACAGTAGAATCACTACAAGTCTGAACTGCATAGTGAAACCATGTATCAAATAAATTTTAAAAAATAATAAAATAAAAAACACTTAGAATTCAACAACATAAAGCTAAATAACAGTTCTAAAAGGAACAAAGGGTTGATATGCATGTGTCTTCAAAGAAGATATAAAAATAGCCAATAAGTCTTTTAAAAGATACTTAACATTGCTAAGTAGGAAAATGAAAACCCAAGTCACAAAGAGATGCTACTTCATACTCAATAATTAACAAGTGTTCATGAGCATATAGAGAAATTGAAATTGTCCTGTGGCAGGAGTTAAAGTGGTACAACTTCAGTGGAAAATACTTTTAAAGTTGTTCACAGTTACACAGAGAGTTGCTATATGATCCAGCATTATCATACTAAGGTGTAAACTTAAAAAAAAATTATAAGTATGCACATACCCCAAGGCCTATATTTAAGCAAACGCTCAAGGTAGCATTATTCATAGCAGATCAAAACCTAGAAACAACCCCAATGCCTGTTGACTGACAGATGAGCAGATTGTGATGCATCTGTAGATAAGCTATTATTTATCGCTAAAGTGAACAGAGTGCTAATACATGCTACAATATGAATGAGTGCTGAGAACATCATGCTTGTGCTAAGTTCAGTAAAATAACAAAATGTCACATTATATGATTTTATCTATATGAAATTATGTGATACATAGAAAAAAAAGGCAAAATAATGATTTCCAAGAGCTGAGGGGAAGAAAGGATGGAAGTTTACTACGGGGAGGAAAAGGTCTGAGAATATCTAAAACTAGACAGGAGATTGAAATTTACCTCTATCCCTCACTCTATACAAAAGTCAACTCAAGATTGGTCAACTGCATACATAGAAGACCTGAAACTAGGGAACTATTCGAAAGAACAAGCAAAGCAATTAAAGAAATAAATATAGGCAGTGATTTTTTGATTAAGATCCCCAAAATCACAGACAGCAAAAGCAAAAATAAGCAAATGGGATTATATCAAAATAACAGTGAAAAGATAGCCTATAGGGTGAGAAAAATGTTTGCAAACTGAGAAAGAATCAAAGAACTAGTATCCAGAATACATAAGCAACTCAAAGAACCTCAATGATGAAAAAATCCAACTTAAAATGCCTAATGATATAAACAGATATTTCTGAAATGAATTTCAAACAGCCAGAAAATTGATAAGAAAGTGTCCTCAACATCAGCACCTGTAGGAAAATAAAGGTCAAAGCTACAATGATATATCATCCCATTTCAGTTAAAATGGTAATGCTGTAATCACAAAGATGAAAAGTAACAAACTCTATCAAACATATGGAAAAAAAAGGAAACATATGCCTTTGGTGGGAATAGAAATTAATACAGCCACTAAAGAGAACATATAGACTTTTTTTTTTTTTTTTTTGCGGGACCGGGGATTGAACTCAGGCCCTTATGCTTGCTGGGCAAGCGCTTATTTTACTGAGCTATTTCCTTGGCCCCCACTAAAGAGAACAATATGGAATATTTCCAGAAAATTAAAGATAGACCTATCATAAAAATCAACTGTCCACTTCTGGGTTTATATGTAAAGATTTTAGTATATGCACTGTCAAAGTGAGCACTGGGTTTATATGTAAAGAAAATAAGATCAAAATGATACTTGCATGTCCATGCTTATTGCTGCATTATTCAAAAGACCTTGGATACAGAATTAACCATCAATGCCCATCAATGGATAAATGGATTAAAAAATGTGGTATTTACACACAATAAAATATTATTCAGCTGTAAAAATATTATCTTTCACAGAAAAATAGATGGAACTTGAGGACATCAGGCAGAAAAATAATTGCCAGATGGTCCCTGTCAAATGTTAATGTTTTTGAAAGTTGCTCTGAACATAGAATAATGATTACTAGAAGATGCAAAGTAGAAGAGGAGATAGTGGGAGGGTGGATAACAAGTATCAAGATATATCTAAGAAACAAGTAAGGTGTTCTATTGGTCTATGCTTAGTTCACTGTAACTGTTTATATATTTTGCAAATAACTGGAAAAGAGGAGCATGAAAACTTTTATGGGAGGAAAAGGAGAGGGAATTTTTATTTTTTTAATAATAGCCTACAGAATCTACAGATCTACAGAATCTCACTACATAGATCAGACTCATAGTGATTCTCTTGTTTTCAGGAGCACTGGGATTATAGGCATGCGCCACCATGCCCGGGCTCAGTCGCAGTTTCAGTGCACCCCAAGCTCAGGGCCAGCACGGCATGCTGGGGATCAAACCTCAGTTCAGGTGCTTTAGTTTGCTGAGCTATGTGCCAGCCCTGGGCATTTTTAATTATTGATTGACTAGCACAACATTATATACACGTACTGAAGTATCGTGTTGTATGCCATGAATGTAAATGAGTAAAATAAGCATAATTAAGTTTAAAATTAATAATTAAAACATGTAAAATTATATCAAAGATTGCTCAAGTCTATAAGGGTAAAAAACTCACTGAAATTCATACTTTAAGTGGATAAGTTTTATGGCATGTGAATGGTATAGCAATAAGACTCAAACATTTTATTAGAAAATTATTTAAATTGATTTAGAATGTCCAAAGTGTTAATCCTGAAGATGTTTAAGCATTTAATAAACATCTATTTTGTACCTAGACAATACACGTTGTTCAAGGCACAATCTAAACAGATACTGATTGGTGCCCTCCTAGAGCTGATGCTCCTGCGGCATAGTCAGGCTCTACACACCCAAGAATACACATTTTTTAATTGTTACCCAAGTTTTGGCAGTGTGTAAAGTCTCTGCCCTCATGGAATTTGACATCTTGTATTTTTATCTTTGAATTTCTAGTGCCAGAGATCATTATAAAAATTGGCTTCATGAATAAATACCCATGATTTATCCATACTGAAAGCTCCCAAACTACCCAAATCATCCAATTTAGGAAGTGCCTGCTGCGAGCAGTCATCTCACATACACAGTGAGCGAAGCTCAGCCCTTGCCTTGCAGGCGTTTTGGAATCTTTTGCCTGGGTACTCAGGACACAGAGCCAGCATTTTTAACATAGGTATATCCTTAACTGCTTGTTCGGTGTCTGGGACATGGTTGAAATTTGCTAGATATTTTCCTCATATGAAAGGGAAAATATGTCAGTCTTTTCCTTCTGAGTTGCCATAGTTTTTCTGATGCTCAAGCTTTGACATAATTCCATGCCTTCAGAAGTTCCAACAATGATTCATCAGAATGTATCTAGCTAACTCCCTGTTGTGCATCTTTCATTCCCTTGACTTCCACCTTTTTAAAATAACACAAGAAGACTCTCAACTAATTGTCTCCATTTTCACTTTTCATGCCAGCGAGAGTCCCTCCAAGACAGATTTTCTAAAACAGAGAAATTATTTGTTCAAAGGACAGTTTTAGTCATAGCATAAGTCAAGGAATTACTGGAGGCTTGGAAGTACATTTTTTTCTACATTAGAATCTCCTTGAGTCACAAAAAACTTGACAGAAAACAGAGGGCAAACTCAAACTAGGTCAATGGTGGAGCATTAAAAAGGGTGGGGTGTTATTTATTAAAATGAGCAGAGACTAAGAACAACTGTCACAAAAGACAGCAAGTTGAGGTTAGTAAAGATGAGGAACAATTATCCACCATCCATCCACCTGAAGGGGCAAAGAGAAGTATTAGATTATACACATGTATTTAATAGATATTTGTTAAACACATACTAAGTTACAAAAGAAGAATGGTTACTAAAAGTGAAATGTTTAAATAGGCAGATATTCCCTTGCTATTACGAACATTGGTTTTATCAGTCAGCTCAGAGTTAAAGACACATGTGGTTCTTTCTTCTTTGTATTTTATTAGTAAATGTTTGTGATACTTCATTAATATATTCATCCTGAAAGATTGGAATGGATACATGGCACTTATTAATCCCTTTTACTACTCTGCCTTTCCAAACTGTCTTTGAGAAAGGTACATCAGTACTGCTTATGTTTTATAAATGAAGAAATCAAGGTGGTTATATAACTCACCCAAGCTAAAGCGCGTGTGTTTGGCAGAGCTAAAATGCAAGCCCAGGTACGGCTGCCTCTAAAGATTTTAGCCTCAGTGTTCGTTGATTCTTCCATACAAACCGCTTCTAAGAAAGCAAAAACATAGATATTCCTACCTTTGAGAAATAAATGTGACCTTCAAATGGGAAGTTCTATTTGGAATCTGTAGTGAAATCAAATTTTTTAAAAAAATTACTTTTAATAAGAAATAACAATGCAACAGTTTTAAAACACATTAGTAGTACATTCCCAATAATTGATACAATGTCTATTGCTGTCCTTGTAGTAGCTATTTAGAGCACAGGATGCGGACATGATAATTTTTCTAATTATTATTGATACAAAAATTTTTTCTCATTGAACTAAGAGAAAGTAGTTGTATACATAGTTCAATATTCCATAATTGTAGTGAGTTACTGGCAGAACTGGTGATGTCGGAAGCTGTTGATTTAAGCCTTTTGCAGCTCAACATACTAATTTAACTTTACTTTTTATGCCTCATGGTTAAAAAACACAAATGTGAGTTACAACAGAATTTTCTTGATTTTCTCAACTTTCTGGTTTTTTTTTTTCCAAGTAGATTAACGCAGCACATGCAAACACACTCATACCTGGATTTACTTTTATGCTTTGAAAGTACATAGATGAATGACACAGGTGATGGTTAATTTTATGCATCAATTTGACTGAGTCATGGAATGCCCACATATCTAGTTAAGCAATTTTCCTGTTAAATCTTTAAGAACGTCTGTGGAAGAGATTGGCATCTGAATCGTGGAGTGAATAACAGAAATGGCTCTGTGATCTTCTTTGGGTAGGCCTCATCCAATATGTTGAGGACCCTAATAGAATAAAAAGGCAGGGGAAAGTTTGTTTTGCTCTCAGAATATCCTGGTACGTATGCATGTATGTGAATTTTGTGTGTATTCTCCTTAGAACATATATACAAGTATAAATACACTATAAATCATTCTAGAGAGAACAAATACTCATGCTTGTATGCATGGGGTGGAGCTACCAGCTCTGCTCCTCAGCAAGTTCCCTGCTAGGGAACCATGGTATATACCTACTTGGAAGGCAGGATAGGAGCATTGCAAGCCCAAGGTAAGCCTTGGCAACTTAATCAGATCCTGTCTCAAAACACAATTCAAGGGCTGGGGACTAAAAAACCTCAACACTCCCTAGGTTCAATCATCAGTGTTGAGAAGAAAAATCCTCTAACATCTCTGCTGGCAATTTTAGTGTTACCAGGGATGTGCTGAAACCATGGCATTTTATAATCCTAAAATACTAGAAAGGGGGAATGTACCGGACTTGTCCAAATTAGTCCTCAGTCTTCCCTTCATCCCAACTAGAAACTTGTTCTTAGATAGTAACTGTTCTCCACTGTCAGAAGGCTTTAAGTAAATGTTACTGAAAACATTTGCATAATTTTCTCAGAAGTCAGCTAAGATTTATGGGAGGAGATAGCATCTGAATAAATAAAAAATTTGTAATGGTGCACATTTTTTTAGAAAGATTTTATGGCTTTGAGACAAGCATACAATCTAATTTGTAATTTATAGCAGCCTATTGTGAGTGTTCCGACTGCATTTATCAAAGGGAAAAATGATAACAGATGATAAACAGATTATCCAAAATTATTGCTATTGGAAGCACTGTTGCAGGTGCCATCACCTCTCAGGCCTACAGCAGTAATCTTTCCACCAAACCTAAACAGCACAGACTCGCATTGCATTTAACTTAATGCTAGTCTATCTGTTAACAGCAAAGCTCTTGATGCTCGTTATGGTTTGTGTTTAGTTGTCCCCCCAAAACCTCATGCAGGCATGAGGCGGGGACTTCTAGAGTTTGCAACTAACTCATGATCCACTGGGGTTATGTGTCCTAGTACTGCTGGGATTATGGATCTTAGTACTGCTGGGATGATGGGTGTGGTCTGAGGCAGTTATTCTGAGGCAGAGAGCCTGAATGTAATATAAGAGAGACAGAGAAAAAGACCCTCTCTCTGTTGCTCTGGTTGGTAGGTTGCCTCTGTCACCATTTTGTTGCTGTCCTGCCGTCGTGAACTGGATGCTCTCTGACCTGTTCCGCTCAGCCTGGGGCCAGCCAAATATGGACTGAAACCTCCAGCAACTGTGAGCTAAATAAACCTTTCCTTCCTTCATTTTAGGTGTCGGGTACTTGTCCCAGCAATGAGAGAAGAGTAACTAAGACAATGCTATGTGAGTTGAACGACTTCCCCAAAAGATGAACTTTAAGTCTCCCAGCAAGGTCTTATGATGGTTGGATGTTAGTAGTAGAAATAACAGAAAGGGGGTTTCTTTCATGCACACAATAATGGGTGTAATCAAGTGTCCTGCTAATTGATATGTAGACTTTTGACTCCTCTCAGTGTCTCTCCAATGATTGCTGTGTTCCACAGCAACCTAGACCTCTTAAGCAGTAAGGCTTCCAAGATTCTTTAGGGTGAATTCTAGAGGTCTATTGTGTAACAATGTGCATAGAATTGGCACCTTTCCAGTGCAGAACCTTAAACAGTAAGACAAGGCTAGGTGTGGTGGCACGCACCTGTGACTCCAACACTCAGGAGACTGAGAAGCTGGAGGCCATCCTGGGCTACATAGGGAGAGCTGTCTCATAAAACCAAAAAAAAATGAACATAGAAAAATCAAGACAATAAATTTCAGGTTAGACATTTTGACAATAAGAAGAAGGACATTCCCTTTCTCTTACACACATGCACACACATACACACACACACACACACACACACACACATACACAGCTCAGTACAAGTAACATAAAGCAGCAAAAAAAAAGTATGAAATTTAACCAGCTATGATGGCACACGCATGTAATCCCAGAATTTGGGAAGGTTGGGCAGGAAGATCACAAGATTGAGGCCAGCCAGGGAAACTTACCAACATTCTTTATAAAAAAAAAAAAACAAGCAAACAACCATGAAGCCCTAAAATGATCAAAATCATGTGAAAATTCATTTTACTTATAATAAAGTAAATAAAATTAAAACTATAAAAATTACAGGAACGTTAGTATAATTTTGGACTTTTTCACCATCTATACATTCAGTGCAAGTATGTGTAATAATTTAAAATATGTAAATATACACACAAAATATGCATATATAAAATCTGGAAATGTCTTCTAGTATTTCTTCTCTCATCTTATTTTCTGTACTATTTGTACAACTTAACATTTCTTTCAATTTGTCAAACTCAATCTGAGCACTTGTAAAATAATTACGAAGAAGATAAAGTTGAGTATAAATTAACATTTTTAATATTCATCATGTTCATGGTGGCTTGAGCAGTCTTACTATCTTGTATTTTGTATGTGTGTCAAATGTTTACGTAAAACTTTATTGCATTGTGTTTACACGCACGAATCATTATATATTACAACATATATTATTTGTGGTATATGTACAACAAAAACAATGACTATTTTACATTACGTAATTAATAAAAATTATAAAATGCATGCAAACAGGAAGCATTTAGCAAAGCATTTTTGTGGTGTGTGTGTGTGTGTGTGTGTGTGTGTGTGTGTGTGTGTGTGT
>PVKN010028816.1:0-13148 GCA_004027915.1 Capromys pilorides
GTGGAGGGTGGCTTAGGGGAACGCCGGGAAGGGCCTCCAAGCCACACAAGAGACCATGCCTAACTTTCCTGTCAACCGCTGAGCCCGAGTTGCCAAATCGCATAGTTGTCTCTGAGAAATGAGCCCAGGAGGAAGTGATGTCAATGAGGAAAGAAAGTCAGATAAAAGCAAATTGTCCCTGACAAATATGAGTCACACACCTTTTAACCAGTTTATTCTGAGAAAAGGAAGCCATTGTTACTTGAATGTAACCCCTAAGCTTCCAAATGCTGTGGTATTTACGGGACAAGGTTGATGACGATATTCCCACTCATAGAACTGCTATACCAAGATTCCCAAGTTTTTGCCAGAACTTTAAGCTCACCTGCCATTTTGGCCTTAAGAAGAGAGGAGAAAGGTTCATTGTGGTCCATCTCCATCAACTCAGCACATTTTATTTTATTTATTTATTTATTTTTAGGAAAGGGTCCACAGGGTGTTCAGGGTCTCACTACTAGATAGGACTACGAAGTGATCCGCCTGCTTACAGCCTTCCAAGAGTTGGGATTACAGGCACACACCACCATGCCCAGTCTCAATTGCCATCTCAGCGTGCCCCAGGGGCAGGGCCAGCATGGCACTCCTGGGGATCGAACCCCCAACCCCTGAGCTTGCTTGTAGGTGCTTTAACCTGCTGAGCTATTTGGTCAGCCCAGTGCATTTTAAATATGGGTAGAGATTCTTTAGTCTTATGAACACTAATGTATGAATGTATAGCTTCAATCCTCCCTAAACAGATTGTAGTTCCATTGTTATTACTACCACTACTACTACTTTATGGCCCTGAGGAGAGAATCCAGAAGCTTTTCGCTGAAGTACATCTCATTTTTTGATTTTATATTTTAAGAGTAGGTCTCACAAAATTGCCCATGCTGGGCTCAAACTTGCAGTTCTCCTGCCTCAGCCTTCTAGAGAGCTAGGATTACAGGTGGGGACCCGCTAGTGAGGCTCATTTCCTTCTCTGAAAAGTGATTTTATTGATAGGATTTAACAATCACACAATTAGCCCAAATAGAGCACGCCCCTTGGTGGTTTTTGGTGCGTTACTAATTTTTTTAAAACTCCATATTCTCTTTTTAGAAACGTCAGTACTGCTCCTGAGGAAATCGAAACTGAAGTACAGAAGGAAAGGTCGGTGGGAACCGGGAGAGACAAGAGAAAGTGAGGCCTGGCCCACAGGAAGGCTGCTTCATGCTCTCACCTTTCAGCCAGGACTTATAACCAACATGGTAGCGGATTCCCCAGAATCGCTGGCAGAGGAAGCAGCCAACGGGGGCGCTGTGGACCGGGCTAAGGGAGGAAAGGCTTAGGGGAGACACAGGAAATCTCAGCCCCTGCCCAGTTTCCGGTCCCTCAGCAGAGCCCTCCCCAAGAGGGAAGCCAGGCAGGCCAGACACAGAATCACAGCTCAGTGACCCGAACCAGGTGCCAATTTTCAACTCAGTCTTTTTCTTGCTTCTCAAATTGCAGCATTTAATGAGGTAAAACATCAGATGGTGGATAACTTTTTTTTTTTTTTTTAATGAGAATTCGGGGAAGTTTCTAGGTTAGCTGGGAAGCATAAAAGTATTTAACCTCTGCTCAGCAAACTGCCCTTTATTAACATGTTCCCTTCTACTGTTGCTCACAAAACTGCTCTTTCTCCAACAAGCTCAGCATTTGGCGTTGGAATGTGGTTCCAGCCAGCCGGCGCGTATCACCATTACAGCACACAAATCAGCCCGAAGCTTCTTCAAGCAGCAGAAGGTTTGTCAGGGAAAACACTTGTGGAAAGAAAGAGGAGCCAAATGCTGCTGTTCTGAGTGCAAGGAGCTGCACAGACAGCAGCAGATGCTGAGGGGGTTCTGCCCTCACCCGGTTTGTAATGACTGATTGTACAGAGACCCACTCTTTGGGAAGGATGACTTCCATGAACACTTCTAAAGAGTGGCTTCGTCAGCAGTTACACGAGGAGGATCAGACTGAGACCATTCAAGTCGGCCGTGTTGATGTGGATCTTGATGGTTGAGGCCACGCCAGGGACAGAGGTAGGCTGGGCAGACATGAGAGGTAGAAGTAGGACCCTTTGTCCTTCCCTGGCTCTGGGCTTACGTGTGACTTCGGTGTTCTGCCTGTCCCCAGAGGCCCAGGGTTGCCCACCCCTTATCCCTACTGGTTACCCTTGACCCCCATGAGGCCCAGGGCAACTTGTCAACAGCCCCAGTAGCCAGCTAGCCCAGGGGGACAGTGTGTGCCCAAGGCTTGGGACACTCCTGAGCACTGTGCCAGCCAGACAGTGCCAGAGAGAAAACCAGAACTTCTCTGGGCTTTCCACAGGGACAAAAGAGAAAGGAAGAAAGGAAGCTAGACTAGAAATGAAGGCTAGAACTGAGTCACCATGGGTTAAGGGTCAACATATCCAGGGCACAAAGTGGCCCAGCAGGGCCAGAAGTCGTCCCAGGAGAATATTGCTGGTGGCCACCAGAAGGCTGTTTCTCTGAGGCCCAGCACTTCCCGACCGGTCTTCCTGGACTCAGCAGCCCTCCACAGTTCAAGCTCCGCAGGGCCTGGCTGCTCTGTCTGCAGGTGCACAGATAGGTTGTCTTTGCTACCTTAGTTTCTCAACTTGCTAAGCTGGAAAACTCCATAGTAAGCGTCACTTTTTAACCCTATGGTTCTGTTTTGCTTAATAGCACAGTAGTGAGGAGCATGTGTTAAGAGGGGCCAAAATTTGTTTTGTGGCTTTGCTACTGCTTTGGGCTTCTGGACAGTGTGCTGCTAACCTCCGAACGCCTGGTTGTCAGGAGCTCAGTCAGAGCCAGCTCTGGTGACATCCTGCACACTCATGTGGAACTCCCAGCTCGGGCTCGGGTGACAATCTTCCATACCCTCCGGGGCTCTGTGATTTGGTTGGGAAGACAGATTATTAAATCATTAGAGGAAAAGATATGCATACTTTCCTCTAATTAGACTTCAGAGTATGTGGCTGAACATACTGTAAGTGCCACAGCATTGGACATTCGTGGAAGCAGACGGGGGGCAGAAAGAGCTTGGGGGTGGTAGTGGGGTACTGAAAGAAATCAGGGGCAATTAGTTGGTACAGTGACCTGAAAGATGGTGCTCAGTTGGTGGCCTGAAGAGAAAGCCCCAGTCTACACAGCGAGTCACTTTCAGCTCCTTTTTCACATCAGCGTTTTTCCAGTTTATACAGGAGGAGGTTCCTACCCACCCATGGAGGGCATTTCATGGAACCAACCGAGTACTGTGACCCCAGCCTGCGGGCGGTGGGTTGGAGGACGTAGAACTTCCTCCAGCCCGCTGGGAGCGCTGCTTTGGCATTCCTTGCCAGCCGCTCCAGGCTGCTCCCTGAACATCCCCTCACTCCCTAAGGCCCCAGCACCACCATCTTGGGCTCTGTGGGAGTAACAGACGCGACAGTAACCTCCCTAAGGGAGCCGGCAGCGCTCCGTGGCTCACCTTGGCTGCTAGCTGTCCGCCAGGCAGCTCCTGTGGGTGCGCTCTAACAAGTTGGTGTGGAGGGCGGGGACCTGTTCGTTACTCCATTTAGCGGACAGAAAATTGAGTTCCATAGCAGGCAGATGATCTGGGTCACTCTGCTGGAACTTTTATTTCCTGATGATAAACAATCTACACTTCGCATAATCACTCACAACCTTCCACATGGCGCAAGACAGGGCCACTTCTCTGCAATGCCATCTCCTGTGTGACCTATGCTGTAGGCAGCAGTGTGCTGTACATGCTTCACGCGTGGCTCTCTAAGAAAACAAGTCCCTAATTGGTACTGTTAGCCAATTTCTATGGTGTAAATACCCTCACCATGCCTCATTTCAGGCTGCCAAGGTGATAATCATTTGCCAAATCTCTGAAAATGTAGCAAGTGGACCTTATAAGCCAGTGGGAACTATCCGGGCAGACTGTGGCTTGCAGTCTGAATGAGGGAACGCAGAGCTATCTGCTGGGCTCAGTGGCTAGCAGGCTTCTCTACCATGCAAATCACTCTGCTCTGGGGTAGAAGACGCCTGCCCTGTTGACACGGAGAGATGAACATAAGTCCCAGGCCCTGCATCTGGCTCTGTGCTGTTCTCAGGGTCAATAGTGGTGGTTGCAGACTCGCAGCACTGGTGGGGCAGAAGAGAGAACAGACTTAGGTGAGAAGGGTTACGAAGCTCTGTCTGAGGGGAAGAGCAGGAGCCTTTGGCTTTCCCCAGCTCTGGACTTACCACCTCCATGTGACTTTGGTGTCCTGCCTCTCCCCAGAGCCTCAGGGTTGCCCACCCAGTGCACCTACTGAGTACCTTTCACTGCCATGAGGTTCAGATTGTCTGTTTAATAGTTCTCATGGTCACCTAGCCCACGAGGACAGCGTGGAAAAGAAGAGAGGGGGAGATAAAGACAGAGAAAGGGAAGTAGGAAGGAAAGACAGAGGAAGAAAAGTAGGCTGATTGTGGGTACAGATAGAGGGAGAGTCTGCAAAGGCCAGCTCTCGTGGGCACCTCCCCTCTAGGCCCTAGAGCATAGCAGGTGCTCAGTACATTTTGGTGGCCAAGAATCTAGTCCTACCCGGTGCTGCTAACTCTGAGTCTGATGTTATCTCCCAATGAGAGGGTGAGATCTTGGAAAGCGGAGTCCGTATCCTTCACGTGTACACCCACAATACCTGTGCATTTATCCTAAAGGTATAGGTATTATTCTAATCGTCAGTACAATGCTGCGAGGTGGGAAACAGGCTGAGTGAGATCAAGCATGTTGTTCAGACTTCCTGAACACTCTACTACGTGATGGGTCAGGCTTCAAACTCTCTCTGCTCTTCCTGCTACTTCCGAGAGGATCAGGAATCTTTCTGACAAATGAGTAGTGAGTTTGTCTTCTCACCCAGAGACCTCCATTTCCTTTCTTTTCTATAGAAACCATTTTTCATTTGTCTCAGGGGCTCAAAAAGGAGCACAAGTACATTGATAGGAGTGTGTAGCACCTGCTCCCCACTCCTTGGCTTGTGCGCCCTCAATACGAGTGCTAACCTACAGTGGTCATGAAATCGTAGGACACCCCAAATCCCTCTCAGCTCTGCCTTGTAGACGCCGTCTCAGGGAGATGGTGCATGTGCTCTTGGGTTTTACTACTGTGAGAATTACTATATACTATATACAGCGTGTTGGGAGGAGAATACTGCCAGCCCCTCTTCAGCCTTGAGAAAACTTGAGACATGTGAATGTTAAGTAATCTTTGGTGCATCCTGAGTATCCTCTATCCAAAATGTTTGGGACTGGGCTAGGGAGATAGCTCAGTAGAATAAACACTTGCCTGGCAAGCGTGAGGTCCTGAGTTCAATATCCAGTCCCACCCAAACAAAAAAAGCTTGGAACTGAATATATTTAAAATCTCAAGTCTTTTTCTCAGATTTTAGAATCTTTGTATATACATCTAGAAATATCTCGGGATTAGCCCTAAGTCTAAGTATAGCATTTATGTTTTATAGATATATGTTATACACATAGCCTAAGGATAATTTTATGTGATTTTTCATACTGTGGATCAAACTCAGGGCCTTGTACTTGCCAGGCAGGAACTTTTGCTGCTGAGCTATTTCCCTGGCCCATACAATATTTGTAATGTGTCTACATTTTGGCCATGGCCTATCTAGATGTCTCCCCCAAAGCCTCATATATGTACTCATATTTATTTATTTGGCACAGTGTCTCTATGCACATCTCAGAGTCATACGACCCTTCTATCTCAGCCTCCCCAGCACTGGGATTACAGTGCTTGATATGGATGGCAAGCTTGGCATGCCCAGGGTTTCAGGGCCAGCATGGCATGCAGTACCAGGGATCAAGCCCAGGTTCTTACACTTGCTAGGCTTGCGCTTAAACTGCCCAGCTATCTCCCCAGCCCTCATTACTCATAGAAGGAGATTCGTGGAGATGACGGGACCATGGGTGTGTGGTACTACACTAGTCCCCTGTTTGGTTTGGCACAGTTTTGGGTATGGAGGAGGGACTTACTGAAGAGGGAAGGCCAGCCCTAGGTGTAGGTGGCACTAATAGTCTTATGGCCATACCACCCTGCCATACTGTCCTGCTAAGATAAACCTCTCCTCCTTTTACTTGTGGGTAGTGGGTATCTTGTCCCAACAACAGGAAAGCAACTAAGACACCTATCACATTAGATCAGATGTAGAATTTTCCACTTGAGGCCTCTTGCTGATGCTTGAAAAGGTCTAGATTTTGGAGCATTTCTGATCTTGGATTAAGAATGCTTGGCCAGTATTAACGGATCTTAATAGAAGAATTGGGGCGCAGGTGGTTCATTCAGGAGGAGATCTTAGGAAGCACCAATAATGGAGAGGGGAAGGGACAGCTACTTCAGGTAGTACTGTGGACAAGTGAGCTTAGTGCCACCATTTTGTCCCTGAAGGGACAACGGAGCTGAGATGTTTATCCAGGCACCACGGTCCATCTTGGGGGACAACTTCTCTGGAGGTGAATCCCAGGGCACTCTGGATTTCAGCAAGTTCCCTTGGCATTCTTAGGGGAAATGTGGTCCACAGAGCAGAGGTAGACCCTCAGTGCTTGGCGTGGGAGCCTGTGTGCCGGCCCAGGGGACCGCAGGTGAGTGTGAAGGAGAGCCAGGGCCCACAGGGGTAGTTGAGCCCACCTAGGAGGCATAATCCCCGGATGCTGGATGTGGAGTGGGCAGGATGGTGGACAAGTCTGAGGCAAAGTGAGCTCCAGGTCCGGCTGATCTGACTTAGTGGACAGGAGCCCACTTTTGTTTGAGAAGGAGGAGAAAGCAGAGCGGGACTTTATGTTTGCAGGTAGCATGTGGCTGTTCAGGGCACCTCCACTGCACCCCTATTTCCTTCTTTTTAAAAATCCAATGTTTTCATTTTATAGCCCAAATCCATAGGCAAGAACAACAACACCAACACAAGGAACAAATCCACAGAAGCCCACAGAAGGGAAATGAGCTAACAGTACAGTCCTTCCCTGGACCATGCAAGCCTCTTCTGAATATCCAAAACAAAACAGGGCGAAAACACATGCACGCAAACCCTGCAGAAGTCAGGGATCCTGAGGACTGTTACCAGGGATGTCCTGGTACTGGCTTAAATGGTGCTGTTTGTTTAAGAGATGAGCAGGTACTCCCCTCTCTCACTCATAGGAACAAAGCCGAGCCCTGGCCTAGGCCAGCGGGGACCCCATTAGCGAGGAACATGGGCAAGGCAAGGCTGGGCCACTCATTCAGTGTTGAAAAGGGTTTGTTTCTCTCTCTCTCTCTTTAAGTAATTTCTTCTTGGCAAATCCATTCACTGGCAAAAATCTGACTAGACTCTGCATCCAAATAAAAAAAGAAAAAGTAACATTGAAATCTGAGGGGAAAGCAGTGTACAAAGGTGCCAGGTCCTTTGACCACCTCCCTCTATCCCTGCTGACCCCTCTGTCATTGTCCTCCTGTGCTCTCACCCGTCCCAACCAGCTGGCACTTTGAGCTCTGGGCCTAGAGAAGCCCAGCTAGAAAGAACTTCCTGGGTCACTCCAGGAAGCACTCTCCCTGTCTTGTTTGAAAAGCAGGCACCAGGCCCACAGAGCTGCTGACTTCAGGTGCCAGCCTAGGGGCTCCAACTCCCAAGCAGCGTTTTCCCGGGTCAGCTGCACAGACCTGGGCTGTGTGGGTGGAAGCACTTACTTGTCCCCCACCCTGCACTGAACCAGCTTCCAGCCCTGTCTCAGCTGCTTCCGACCGTGTGACTGACATTCAGTCACCTCACCTTGCTGGGCTGCTTCCTCACCTGCCCATGAGCAATGACAGTGCCTAGGCCACTGGGCTATTGTAAGGGGCCTAAGAGGACTGCATCCATAAAGAGCTCTGAAGCCTGGCCTCAAGACTCCTGCTTGAGAGCACTCCTGACCACCCTGAAGGCTTCACCTCAGAAAATGTCTAAAGAACCCATCCGCTCATGACCACCAGAGTGATGATCGCATCAGCCATCACGGATTTTGTGGAAAATTCTATGGCACACTTACAAGGGAATGAAAGTGAGAAAAGCAGATAATGTCTCAGTAATATGAAGAAGTGTAAGGAAAGAGTTTGGGCCCTGGAGGCCTCCCTGAGGGAGGCCTGACACACCCAGGGCTGTAAAGTTTTCAGGGGCTTTGAGAACCACCATGATAGTGCCCATGACACCCTTAATGTGATGCCAACACACATGGGTGCTCGGTGCTGAGTCCATGTGCTTGGCATTTCTGGCAGCGTCACTGCACAGGTGTGTGGCCTTGCACACGTCACGGCGATGGGTAACACTGTGTGCAGGGCCTAGGCATCGAGGTTGTTGAGCTGGGCTGCCAGCAAGCTCTGTAATTCTTCAGAGTGTAGTTACAGGGAAGACCAGCAAGAGGCCAAGCTGGTGGGAGGCACTGGGGGCAGGACTTGTGGGCCGATGTTCAGGCTCCTGTTGCTACTCTGGAGAGGATGAGTCATGCGACGCAGGCCCATGCACAGGCGAAGCCAGCGGAGCGAGCGGGGCTGCCAGCTGGTGTGGAGGGCTTCCAGGAGCCTGCTGCCTTGGTCCGGAGAACAGAGATTCTGTTTCACTGTCCTCACGTGCAAGTGGGGACAATTTGACCTCCGGACTGGCTGTGGGGACTGAGAGGGACACTGCTGCTGGGAAGGGCGCTGTCCGACAGCCGCTGTGCATGGGAATGTCAGTCAGCCCAGTTCTGCGTGTCACCCTGGTTGGCTGAACCCGGATCCCTGGATACACACACCCGGGTTTTTTGGGGGGAAGGCAGGACACAAGAGCCCAGGGCTGGGCCTCAGCTCTCTTGCCATCTTGTGGGGAGACGGCTGTGCTGTCTTCCTACAGCTACTGGGCAGCCCCGCCCTCTGCACCGTGGGCTCTGAAAGAGCTCGGGCCTCCTCCTGGCCTCTGTGCTCCACACCTCAGGGCCAGTGCTGTGTAGATGAGGGCACAGGCCTGCCTTTGGGACCTGCCTGCTCTCACCTGCTCCTCAGCAACTGCTCTGGGTCCCAAGTTTCCCCGTGTCACGTGACTCGGTGGTCCCCAAGCCTTGCCTGTCCTCATGCTCATGGTGAGATCAAGTGCTGCATGCATGCTCAGCCGCATAAAGCTCAGGTGTGGCCAGGGTCATCGCCATCCTGGAGCTGGGAGTGAGGACAAGGACAGAGTGGTGGGCAGCGAGAACCGAACAGCCGGGAAGGCCGGAGCCACCTGCAGCCCTCACTGCGATTCTGAGCCGCAGCCCTCCGTGGGGCGTGGGGCGCAGGCGTGACGCACCAGGCCACACCCTCACACCGCGGGGAGGTCACATCCTGTCTCTGAGGGCTAAGAAGGAACAGGCCGCGCATGCTCTGGTGCTCAACTCCACGGCTGTAGCACGAATGTAGTCCCGACAATAAGTAATTCAATGGGCGTGGCTCTTTTCCAATAAAACTTTAATAACAGGCGTCAGATAAATTTGGCCAAACCCCGATTAACACTACTGCCTTGGCTCCACAAAAGCAGCGTTGTTAACTGCAATCCATAGAGAGGTGAACTGGCTCAGAGACCTTTAGTAACCTGTTTTAGGCCACACGGCAGGTGGTGACCAAACCCCAGCGGCAACCCAGGTCTGACTGCCGAGCTGCAGGTCTTCACACACCCGCAGTGGCCTGAGCACACCCACTGCGAAGGGACCTTCCAGCCCCAGCATGGGGCCTGATGGCGCCACCTCCATGCCGGAGTCTGCAGAGGAGTAAGGAGCCACAGCCGCAGTCACCCGGACTGTACTGCGCCTCACTGCGGAGGTGGCCGCGGTGGAGGGTAGGGCTCAGGCCAGGCCAGCAGGACTGGGCGGGAAACCAGTCAGGCATCGGCTCCCTGGCGCCGGGCTAAACTTTTGACTTTCCAAATTAGAGAAATTGAAAGTTCTGCCGGGCACTATTTTTTAGGGAAACATTTTCTGTTGTTATTTATTTACCCCTCCCCCCGATGATCTGTCCTTCAGTTTACCGCCCCACAATGACCTGGCGGCCTGCAGGGGCTTCTCCCAGACAAAGGGAGGGTGCGGCGTGCTGGGGGCGCCGGCTCAGGGAAGCTTTTCTCCGTAGGAGTCCCCTCCCTAGGTCCAGCGCAGCCACCTAGCATCTGATGTATAATTTAGCAACCCATTTCCTCCCGCCCAGCCCCATCTGTTATCTACATGTATTTATCGACTCTCTCGCTCCAGCCGCGGCCGCGGATAAGGGTGGGGAAGGCTCGCAGCCCCATTGTCAGAGAGGTTAAACATTAAGTTGGGCTCCAAGTTTGCCCCCCACCCCCACCCTGCCACCCCGCAATCCCCTTTTGGGCGAGCCTCCTTGCCAGCGCGGAGGTGCTAATGACCTGATTTACATCTGTGTAAATCTGCGCCGAGGCACTAATGAGGCCTGAAGTGACAGGGCCCGCCAAGGCTAGCTGGCGGGGACGCCCCGAGATACCGCGAGCGCAGTCCGCGGTTGCCTGGCTCTGGCAGGACCCGGCGGACTGGAGACAGTGCCCAACCCAGATCCTGCCACCGGGACGGAGGCGGCGGGGAAAGAGTTAAGCAGAGCAAGGGGCTGCGCTGGGACGCTTTTTTGGAAGCACCTTTTTCCTTGAGTCCCCAGGACGCAGGAACTTAGCCCGGGACCATGCATAATTGATTACGCTGGGGAGGCCCAGCGCCACACCCCCAGCTGGTAACCACGATGAATATTTCCCTTGCCACAGCAGCGCGGGCACAGCACCCTGGTCTGGGTCACTGGTCCACCTCAGTCCAGCATTTTGGGGACAAAGGCAACCACTGCTGCAGCCTCTGCTGGGGAAGGGACAGCTGGGAGCTACTCCCAGGGCAGTGGGGCCCGAGTTGCTTTGAGCCAGACAGATGCAGAAGGAGATTCTTCTCTGCTTTCTTCCAGGCTCTCTTCTTAAGGTGACCTTGACAAAGGCACTCTAGCTTCCTAGGCCCGGCTTCCGGTATCTGCGGGCTGTTAGGAAGATTACAGGAGCCGGTATTGGCGTATGTTTTGCATGACAGCTGGTACTGAGATACTTCACATTTTAAATAATTTTTAATTATCACATGACAATTGTCCGTACTTATGAGTACAGTATAATATTTAGATCCATGTGTACAATCTATATATTTCTATTTATTTATTTATTTCTAAGTGAATGGCGGTTAGGGAAAATAAGGATGACAGGATTGCAGGGAGAAGAGGATTTGGCCGAAAAGGACCTTGGGAATTTAAATCATTGAACCTCAGCCTGATGCAGAGTTTGGGGGTCTTCAATGGCTGTCTAATTTGGGGCATGGCCTTGGTTTAACTTCCCTGAGCTCAGTTTCTCCATCAGTAAAATGGGCATGTGTGGGCTATCGACTCCGTGTCTTGTAGGTTGGAGGTGAGCTTCACGTGAAGGCAGGAGTGTGGAAGAACTTTGGAACCCATAATGGTTTTATGTTAATGGCTAATTTCCTCTGTCAACATACGGGGGCGAAGAGATGCTCAGATAGCTGGTAAAACATTACTTCTGGGTGTGTCTGCGAAGGTGTTTCCAGTAGAGATTAGCATTTGAATCTGAGACTGGTGAAGAGGAGGGCATCACTTTATCTGTCCAGGGCCCCAGCAGAATAGAAAGTGGGAGGTGAGGCGCGGTCACTCTTGTGCTGGGGCAGCCGTGCTCTCTTATGTTTCTACACTTGACCTCCTGGATCTCAGGCTTGCAGGTCCAAGCAGGGACTCACACACTAGTTCCCCAAGGCTTGGCCTTTGGAGCGAGATTCGATGGCAGTCCTGGGTCTCTGGCTTGCAGATCGCAGCTGGTGGGACATCTTGGCTTCCATCAACATGGGAGCTGAGCGCCATAACCTCTCTGTCTCTCTCTCTCTGTCTCTTTCTGTCTCTTTTCTCTCTCCCTCTATTTCTTTGTCTCTTTCTCCCTCCCTCTGTCCCTTCTATATCTCTCTGTCTCTGTGTCTTTCTCATCTCTGTCTCTGTCTCTCTCCGCCTACACCTCTCTCCATCTCTGTCTCTCTGAGTCTCTGTCTCCATCTCTCTGTTTCTCTCTATCCCTGTCTGTCTCCTTCATCTCCCCCTTTGGTTCTTTTCCCTGGAGAACCCTTATCCTTGACGAATGAACTTTACAATTGTAGGGAATTATTAAGGGCTCAAGGGCACATGGATTGCAGCATGTCCCTGATACTAATCACGGTGTGATGGTCATGCCAGCACAGTCACAGCTCTCTTGGGACAAGAGCAGTGCCTTCTGTGTGACCCTCAATTTCTTTCCCCGGCAAGCACAGGATCTGGGTTTACACACACGTTGAGCCCGGTCTGTGTGATGGGTGAGCAACACATTTACAGCCATTAAGGAACCACACAAAAAGCAGGGGCAGATCTGGGCTCTGTTCCCAAGCAGACCAGTGGTCCTGGTGAGCCCTGAGGGCCACAGACAATGCTGGAACTGCTCAAGGACAGGGCAGCTGTCAGCGTTTCCCCTTCCCAAGAACCCCATTCCATGTTGTCCCAGCATAAGGCTCCTTTCTACTATAGAAAAATTGGTGCTTTTTCTGTCACAGTGAGTGGATTTTTAAATAGCCACCAATCTACTGGTATTTCTTCTATAAGAAGTGAGACCCTGCCTCCTTCTCTTGAATCCAGACACATGAGTGACTCTGTGGCCACGTGAGATGGAATAAATGAAGCCTCGTGACTCTACCCTCTTATTCGCTGGATTTTCCCTTTGGGACAGTATCCTCTGGAGACCAAATCACTGAGCTGGGGGAGGCCCAGCCACATGAATCGACCATGTGCAGCGGTCCAGTGTGACAGCCCCAGTGTGGCCGAGTTCTTCACTGACTGCATATGATGGCCCACGTCATTCCAGGCCCTACTTTAGGTCCCTCCTTCCCTGGGAATCTTTGGGGGACTCTCTAAGTGCTGTGGGAATAGAGCCAAGCTTCCCATCTGTGTCCTCTGAATTCTTGGCCACATACTCTGTGAGCACAGCAAAATGATTGGTCTTAGGGTGCTAGGTTGTAATGCAACAGTAGCTGGAGCCTCCTGACTGTATCTGTTGCTACTCTAAGGTG
>PVKN010028817.1:0-13154 GCA_004027915.1 Capromys pilorides
TAAAGGTTTCCAGCCTCTCACAGACAGGTTTCTCAAAAAAGGTCTTCTACAATCTTGTGAATCCATTTGTAAACTCTTATTCTTCTTATAGTAAAATCCTCTGGAGAATATCAAATAATTCAAGACCTCTGCCTCATTAATAAGGTAGTAGTAACAATCCATCTTCCAGAGGTAGATCCATATATAATTATTATACACAATTATTTCAGAAGAGACAAATTGCATCTCAAAATGCTTCCTTTCTGTTCCTTTGCACTGAGACTCTCAATTTCTATTTGTTTTTGAATGGGAAAACCTCATCACAAAAGAAAAACAACACACTCAGACAATGTTCTCACAAGGTTTTAGGGACTGCCCCCGCCTTTTGCCTTGGCACTACGTAAAGATTTAAGAAACCTAAGACTTACACAGGGAAAGCTCCTACAATGTAAAGGCTATACCCTAATTTGATGCACAACTTGAGAGCTATTCAACAATTATACTGTCAAAACTCTCAATTTTCTGGCCTAACCGGGATATAAGTTCTCAAAAGAAAAAAATCTCAAATATTCCTCCAGAGAGCTCAACATTTTGCACCTAGCCTCACTCCTAGGGAATAACAACTGTCTCGGAGCCAGATCCAGGCACCTGTGATCTCAGGCCTCCTGCCTTGAGGCAACAGCTTCTTTCTTTGCTGGAATGATTAGTCTCGACCTCTTATGGATACTCTACTTGCCTGGACAGAAAGAGGCTTGTTAACTAATAATCATCTGCAAAACATAAGCAGGAGATTTTACAGCTCCTGGAGACAGTCCATCTTCCTAGACACATCACTGTCATTCACTGCAAGGGATGCCAGTCTAAAATTTGGAAAAACAAAAAGGCTCATAGAGAAGCAAAAGGCACAGCCCTCCATCCCCTCAAGGCCCTAGCTTTATTCTTAGTTCCCAAGAAATCACTTAAATCCACTTATACCCTCCAAGAAGATAACTAGGCCTTAGGACAAGGAAGAGTCAAATGGGCATCACAATGGTATCTGGGAAATAAAGTAGTTCTTCCTCAAGAGCTACAGTGGAAAGCTTTAAAAAATCTTCATAGATAGAGGTGCTGCAAAGAGAATGATCACTCAAGTTTTTTTCATGGGCCAAGGCCAGCAGCAAGCACTCAGCAGGTCTGCCAAGCTTGCCCTATCGGTACCTATAAAAACCCTGGCAAACTCAGGCCACTTCCTTTGTTAGAGTTTACACAGAGGAAAGGAAGATATCCTGGAGAGAACTAGCAATTGGACTTTACTCACATGCCACCATGTGGAGGCTTTAAACGAATATTGGTCCTGACCGATGCTTTCATGGGTTGGACTAAGGCTTTCTCTACTCACTTGGAAAAAGCCATAGAAGAGGTCAAAATACACCTAAGGAAATCATCCCTTGGTTTTGGCAGTTCCAGTCCCTTCAGAGTAACAACAGGCTTTCTTCTGCCTCTCAAGGGGTAGCAAAGGCTTTAAGAATAAAATACTATCTCCACTCTGCAGGGAGACCTTCATCTTCTGTGAAGGTCAAAGGAGCCAACCAGACCCTAAAACAAACTCTGGTAAAACTTGCCATGAGACGTTTCAGTCTTGACTGCCAATAGCCCTCATGAAAATTTAAAAGACTCCCAAAGGTGGAGCTGAATACAAGTCCACACAAAATGGTATATGGAGAACTTTTCTGTCTTCTGACATAGTGATGATTCCTGAAACCACTAGATTCTTAGAGTATATTATCAATCTGGGAGAAATTTAACAAGTTATTCAACAATATGGAAATAAAGTTCTGCTAGTTCATAGACCTGGAGGACAATTTAGTGTCTACCATGGGGACCGAGTGGCTTCTTAAAACTCTAGCAGATCAGTTAGGACCAACCCGGAGGGGCTCTTTCTCAGTCATTTTAGCCATTCCAATTGCTGTAAAATTGACAGGTGCGGAAAAAAATTTTATTTTATTTCTTTAAAAAACTTACAGGTGTATAGACTGGATGTTTAGTGGATGCTGCACCAGAGAAGGGGAGAACCTGTCCATTTCCAGAGCATTTCATCAGGAAATCTGTTTGCTTCTTACAAGCTCTGAAGACAAATAATTATGACACTGTAATTTTTGTGTTCAGTGATTCATAGGCCCCCAGGCAGGTTACAGACTGTAACAAAATATGTGGAATCTCTCATGGGTACAGATTTGATTCGTCACAGTTACCAAATCAAGAATTCCAGATAAAGTGTTTCAGCCTTCACCTGAAGATCATGAAAAGTATGGTGGGGATCCACAGCGCCCTCATAAGCTGCATGTTGTTCCCAGAATAAAAAGTACGATAAGATGACCATATTGGGAAAACGATGTAATCAAGATGCTTGGATTAGGGCTGGCAAGATGGCTCAGCGGTCTAAAGCGCCTGCTTAGGCAAGCTTAGGCAACCGAAGGGACTGCGTTTCAATTCCCGGCACCACATGCTGGGCCAGCCCCACTCCCAGGGTAGGCTGAGCCAGCCACAATGTATGGAAAAAAAAAAAAAAGATGCTTGGATTAGAAAAAGCACACACTCCTCAAGTTCATAAGAGTATCCCTACAGTAAATGCAAAATTGAAGGAGGTTAAAGCATCTCACAAGAATCCAGTCCCTGAAGCTGCCACAAGGACTTCCCACAGAAGAGAACATGGCTAACACATGCCTCAAGAGTACTGGGGAATTAATAGTACAGTGGTATCTGAAGCCTGTGGACACCTGTAAGCCCAGCACTCAGGGGGCTAAAGCAGAAGAATCCTTGCAAGTTCAAGAACAGACCCAGGATACACAGTTTAAGACCAGCCTAAATACAAAGTAAGACCTTGATTGAAAAAAAAAAAAAAAAAAAAAAAAAACCTGTGAAGTAGGAAACAAGTCCTGATGCCACAGAGCTTCATATTTTAAAAAAATGAAAATTATATTTAAAGTTGTTGGGAAGCTGGACATGATGGTGCATGCTTGTAAGCCCAGCACTCAGGAGGCTGAGGCAAGAGGATTGCTGTGAGTTTGAAGCCAGTCTATACTACATAGTGATACCCTGTCTCAAAAACAAACAAACAAAAAAAAGTAAAGTTGTTGTGAAAATGTTTTCATTAAATATATTTTCAATCTCAAAACAAAAAAAAAAAAAAAACCTTACAGGTGTAGATAGCTGGATTCACCTTTCTAGGGTCAAGCCAGCTCCACCTAAGCCACCTGAGCAAGACAAGCAACCGCCAGAAAAGACCACATATTCTTACGAATGTGTTGAGGACCTCAAGTATCTCTTCAAAAGGAAATGAAAAGGTCTAACCACAGATAAGTCATTCTCTAATGAGTAAAAATAATGACCATATTTCTAAATGCTCTTATATAATCTTAACTGCTTTAACTGATATAATTTAGGTATTCTTCTAAATCTTGATTTATTCAAAAGCTTTGTTTTGGACTGTTTCAAGGTTTTATCAGACTACGTGGGAAGACATCAGGACTTGCCTTGAGCAATGGCCACTGGGCACTTAGCGTAGACTTGAGGCTTCTATTCTCCATTCTTATTTGGTCATTTTCCTGCCTACTCCAGCTTACTCTCTGATACTACAAGTGATCTTCTTGCTGTATCAAAATCCCAACATTTTTATAAAATCTCTCAGCTAATTGCCTTGACTTGCTATATAATGTTATCTACCATTAGTAGCCAACCCATAGTCAGTCCCAGACTTTTTCCTTATCTCTAGCTACTCAAAATATCTCACTCTCTTAAAGTCCACCCATCAACCCCTAGCACAAGTTCGCTGCTATAAGTTTTACAGGCATAGCCTAAAGAGCCTTCTGACTAGACTAGCCTCTCCTCAAGACAGCTTTACCCCCTCATCTCTCATGCCTTATACTTCCACCAGTTCTCTTATACAAATTCATACTGCAAAATTTAAGCCACTTATGATGTCTATATTTCTAATTTTATTTTATTGTTCTTAAATCTTATTTGTTTGTGTTATGGCCGGCTCAGCCTGCCCTGGGGGTGGGGCTGGCGCAGCATGTGGCACTGGGGATTGAACCGCGGTCCCTGCAGTTGCCTAAACTTTCCGAGGTGGGTGCTTTAGACCGCTGAACCATCTCACCAGCCCATGATGTCTATATTTCTGATCCAATATTTTCAAGAGTCTTCCCTGTTAGTGAACCTCAAATCTGTAGAGGCCACATATCACCCTCAGTACCCTCAAACTACAGCCAATGTAACTCCTAACTCTACCTATATCTTATACCACAAGTCTAGAGTTTACCATCTTCTCCACCACAATGCTTTCTCTAAACAAGTCTGAGTTTCTGACTTTCTCACTCCAACAAACTCACCCAACACAGGGATAAAAATTCTGGCTTCTGTCAAGGAAGACTACACATGCGCGCGCGCGCACACACACACACACACACACACACACACACAGAATCCCTAATCTCATCTCTAACTTGCTGTTTTTGCCTCGATCCTGGCCACGCATTGCCAATATAGCACTTCCTTATCAACATGGACATATGGCTTTTTATCAACTCAGAGAAATTAACCTCTTTCAAGAAAACAAGACCCAAATTTATCACAACCACAACCTTCTCCTTTTCAACCATTAACAGAAATGGCATCTGCAACTTGATGTTTCTTCAGGAAGGCCACCAGCACTTACACAACATCCCTTTTTCTAGCTCGATTTTGGCACTTGTCTTATTACCCTCAGAGTGTTCTTTGTAGAAGTGAAACCCTTCTATGCCTCTCTTCCAATTGGACAGATTTTTGTACCATAGCTTATCTAGTCCCTGATGTATAAATTCCTCCCAACAATCAGCTTTTTCCAATGCTCTTTCCATCTCCATTCAACCCAGAAGAGCAATTACTCCAGTTGCCATCTTGGTGGGCTTGGGAATCACTATGGGAGTAGCAACAGGACATACAGGGCTAGGAATAGCCTGCTACATCTCCTACAGCCTGTCCTTTAAGCTCTTTGAAGGCTTTGTTTATAGAGAGGACAAGGATTCTACAACCTGAAGGAACTTATAAGATCAAATAAACTCCTTACCCACAGTAGCCTTTCAAAATCACAGAGGTCTACAATGCAACCCAGGGAGGTCCCTGCATAGGTTTTAGAGAACAATGCTGTTACTATACCCACCAATCTGATATTGTACAACATGTTGAGATGTCTTCAAAACCCAAGCATCCTGATTAAGAGAACAAGAGCTAAGTAGCTGAATTTCTTGGAAATATACGTGGGGATGTCTCTCCTGGTTACTATACTTTCTTGGCCTACTGTGGATATTGTTTTCTTATTTTGGTTTAGCCACTGTCCAGTCTACTCAGTGTCTCACAAAATTGATCTCTTCCAGAATCCAATAAACCTACCTGGAAATGATTCAATAGGGGTTATGGACCCCAAATATACCCCTTCTAACACAACTCTTAATTTAAAGAACCTGCTCATAGCCAAGCGTCATAGTGCACTCCTGTAACCCCACCACTTGCGAGGAGGGTTGCTACAAGTTCAAGACCAGCCTGGGCTACAAAGTGAGTTGAAGTCCAGCCAGAAAGAAAGAAAGAAAGAAAGAAAGAAAGAAAGAAAGAAAGAAAGAAAGAAAGAAAGAAAGAAAGAAAAAAAGAAACTGCTCAATCTTTCTACTTTATGCCAACTCTCACAACTCACCCAGACCATGTTACCATGCCCAAACTCCACCCTAGGTCATTAAACTCTATACTAGAATGGACACACTCTTTCTCCAGCTCCTAAATTAGTCAGAGAAAGAGCTGCATAACTCCTGATAGGCAGGAACAATAGCCTCTCTCAACTGGAAGCAGCTTCAGAAGGCGACACCAGCAGACCATCAACATCCTATAAAATGTATGGTGATTGTGTCTCTCAGGGGGAAGTTAAGGCATGAGCAAGGTAAGGAAAAGGTTGGAGAAAGAAGGGAAGGTCCATCACCTTATGGCCCACTTTCTGGACTAGACCTAAAACATAAGATAACCAAGGGCAATAGCTAGAGGAAGGAAGAAAACCACCTTGGAACCTGCTTTCTGGGACTAAATCCACCTTCTGAGTTAAACATCAGCCCAGGTCCAGGATACCTAGGTCTAAATACAATAGGAATAGGTAACCAGGTAAGGAGGTAAGTTAGGTTAGACATAGTAAATCCCAAGCATGTGCCCAAGTTCTTCTGCAGCCACCGCTGACTTCAACACTACCACACCACTGAGTATACACATCTGACTTCCTCCATAAGTTTTGGATGCCATAACTGTTCCTACAAAGGCCATAAGAGGCCAAAACTCCAAAATAGAGGCAAAGTCAAACTGCTCATACTTCACATCAACTCTTTAATCCCACCCAAACTACCTCAATTCCACCCAAACTGTAAGGTACAACCCCTCAGAGCCAGGAGCTTTTCTCATTGCCTGCTCCCACACTGTGGAGTGTATTTTGTCTTTCCTCTTTCAAGTAAATCATTAATCCCATAAGTACTCTTAGATATCTTGCCCAGTTCTTCTTTTAGAATGTCAAGATCTTGAACAAGACCCCCAACCTGGTAACAGGAAGATGAATCTATAGTAAAAGAAGAGGGCCAAGTGT
This sequence comes from Capromys pilorides, assembly GCA_004027915.1. Lineage (NCBI taxonomy): Eukaryota > Metazoa > Chordata > Mammalia > Rodentia > Capromyidae > Capromys > Capromys pilorides. The sequence goes on from PVKN010028817.1 coordinate 6,608, forward strand.
GGTGGAGCATCCCTGTAAGGCCAGAGCTTGGGAGGCTGAGGCAGGAGGAGCTTTGTAAGTCTTGAAGCCAGCCTGGGCTCTAAAGTGAGTTTAAAGCCAGCCTGAACTATATAGTAAGAACCTTTCTCAAAAAGGTAAAAGATTTTTTTTTAAAGAAAAAGAAAGAAATAGTGATGGTATAAAACTCAGGGGAGAAATTAGGATCTGAGTGAGAAGGGCCAGGAAGGAGCTTTCTAGGATGACAGAAATGCACACATCCATGTGAGACATGTCCCTATGAACATATCTCTGTAGAGGTGTGGGCATGGGGTTATGTGCCTGTATGTAATTTTTGAAAAACAAATTGATCCATACACTTCACCTTATGTATGTTACCTCAAAAAACCAACCATCTAGCAAATTTCCCAGAGATCCAGAATACAAGGTTTAATAATGCACAAAGCACAGCAGATAAATGGCATTCATGTGTTAATCAATAGATTTCCACTCTACCATGAAGCCACTTGAGTTTTAATAAAAAAACGGGCCTGAACCAGCAGTGAGCACATATGAGCTCCACACAATGCATGTGTGTGCCAAAGAATAATATAGGCAATCGAAGATCAGTGGTAGAACACTTCTCCACCAGGCAGAAGGCCTTGGATTCAATCCTCAGCACCGTCCCCTCAAAGTCTTGTGAAGGGACAAGGGAGATAGCTTAGAGGCATAAGTAAGCGCTTGCCTGGCAAGCAAGTCCTAAGTTCGATCCTAGTACCAAAAAAAAAAAAAGTCTTATGAACAAGGCAATGGCATCCAGATTATGGAGGAGAGTTTAAAGGAGGCAGTGTCAATGAGTCTCCAGGTGGAGGGTAACACTGCGGCCCCAGCTCAAGCAGGCATCTGTGTTTTCTCTTGTTTCTCTGCTCCTTTCACATATCATCTGTCCCTGTGAGTTTGAGAGCTTGTTTCAAGGATCTAGTAGGGGAGCACACATTCTCATATACCTTTGCTGAGGAGCAGTCCTCATCTATCAGGGGTGGTCATCCTCTTCCCCTGAGCATGCAGCTTCAGGAGGGAGGCACATGGAGCATTGGAGGAGGAAGGGGACATCTGCCTCACCAGCCAGATCAGCCAAATGAGCCCTGGAGATCAACAGGGTGACAGATAACACAACCAGATCGCCCTCACATCCCACTGCGAGTTTGAGCAGAAGACAGAGTGAGCAGGGGAAAAGCAAAGAGCACCTGGAGCCCTCGGGTCACCGTCAGGTCTCCAGGTGCTGCCACTGAACATCCTCACATTTGGTTCTATGCCGTACCTCAGGCCCTGACCTATCGTAATGGCTGCTACACACAGATTCTCCAGGCATGGGCTCCGAGAACCACCTGCACTGGAATCACTCAGGTATCTCATTAGATATGTAAATTCCACGATCCTATCCCAGACCTGCCTATTCTAGACTGGGTAGGGCAAGGAAATCCCCACTGTTTTATTCTCCTTCCAACTGGCTACAATTCAGTCTGGGAACTGCTGCCACAGAAACTGCCTGGAAAAACTTACCAGGAAAAAAACTAGAGAATGGAGAGATGAGAGAATGACATTAGAAAAGAGCAAAGGAGTCAGATAAGACTCTTCACGGTTTGCACTTCATTTTAAATTTGCATTGTAGAAAGTGCAAATTTGCATTGATATCTTCTGGAAGCCCAAAGAGCCCCACTAAGCTGGGTTTATTTTGCATTGCAAAGACACTTAGAGGCCTGGCTTATACGACATCAATGTGTTCCACTTTGCATTAAAGGATCATAACACGGTCCATAAACAGAGTGAGATGGAGCTATTTCCATGTTTTACAAGTAGAGAAAATGAGGCACAAGGAAGCAAAGCTCTCCTTATCACTGCCTCCAGTCACATTACAGAAGATTTTCAATGTCAGACAACAATAGTATCCAAATTTCTCAGTTATTCATTAAAAGCCAAAAGACAGGCTTGGGGTAGAGACCAAGGACTTCATTTTATCTCCCTATGACTTCAACCTTGACACTGTCTTTCTTTCCAATACTGAGGATTGAACTCAAGGCCTTCACACTAAGCTATGTCCCCAGCTCCTTTTTACATGTTTTATTTTTTTTTGAGAGAGTCTTGCTAAATCATCGAGTTGCTCAGACTAGGCTTAAACTTGTGATCTTCCTGCCTCAACCTCCCAGAGTATCAGGCATGGGTCACCACATCTGTATTTGGTACAAGATCTCACTATGCAGCTCAAACTCATAGTGATCCTCCTGTTTTCAGCCTCCCCAGCACAAGTCACCACTATGGGTCTCAGTGGGGGCCAGCACAGCATGTGGTGCTGGGGATCAAATCCCAGTCCCTGCCCTTGCTTAAGCAGGTGCTTAGTCTGCTGATCTATCTCACTGGCCCCATATCTGACTAACTTTAATCTGGCTGTGTGCAAAAGATGCAAAAATGTGTTACATCTTATTTAACCTCAATAGCCTTATAATACAGATATCATTACATTAACTTCATTTGGTCAGACAAAATACTAAGATTCAAAATCTGTTGTTCATTGTTATACCCAGGTACTCTGGGTATTGTCATTAAGGTACATTCCCACCCCCACTCCCACCCTCTTGTTTAATTTTGGGGCAGAATCTTGCTAAATTACTAATTTACTCAGGCTAGGCTCTTGTGATCCTCCTGCCTCAGCTTCCCAGAGTGCTGAAATTACAAGTATCTGAATTCTGGAGTCTATATCCTTAAACTTCTCAACCACATAACTGCTTGTGGGAACAAAGACTCTAACATTTTGTCAGTTTACTTCTTCACAATTTCAAAAGAAAATGTGCAGGGGAGATATCTCGGTGACTTAAGCAACTGCCTGGCAAATACAAGGTCCTGAGTTCAATTCCTTGGTACCCACACCAAAAGATGTTAAATGGAAAACACCCAGTCCACATTTGAACTTGAGTCCCATCTCTAACGTTCAAAACTATGTGACTATGAGCAAGTGCCTCAATTCCCCATAATGTTAACTGACTGGCTGAAAAGTGGATTTTATTGGAAGGATGAAAAAAATGTGCTTTAAGATTGCTAAGTGCTTCACAAACCAAAGGAGTCGAGAAAGACATATACCAAAAAATGTTAAGGGTGGGCCGGCGAGATGGCTCAGTGGTCTAAAGCACCTGCTTAAGCAACTGTAGGGACCGTGAGCGCGGTTCGATTCCTGGCACCACATGCTGCTCTAGCCCCACCACCAGGGCAGGCTGAGCCAGCCATAACATGAATGAATGAATAAATAAATAAATAGTTTAAAAAAAAATGTTCAGGGTAACACATGAGCAAAACAAAAAATAAGTGCTTTGACCACGTAATATTTCTTCATTGCAAGGAGACAATGGTGAAATAAATACAGCCTGTTAGCTAATCAGAAATATGTGTAGTGATCCGGTCTGTCCCTCACGCCTGCGGGGTAAGGACCCCTGGCCTGCCTCCATCTCCCGGTTCTTCCGGCCTGAGCTCCAGTCCCGAACCCATCCACCATTCCATCTGGCCTGCCTGTGCTTGCCTGGTAAGGACTCTCAGCCTACGTCCATCCTCAGACTCCTCAACTCCAGGGCTCTGACTCCACCCACAGTCCAGACCCACAGGGCCTCATAGCAGCCAGTAGCCTGAGCTGCAACTCGCAGCCAGGCACCACTGGAGGGGAACAAGCTTGGTGGATCCAGAACAAACTCCCATAGGCGCTAACAGCATAATTTCACCAAAGTACAGAGATCACTGCCATACAAAATGATAATGACAAGGAGTAAGATGCAGTCACAGGGCCCAAGCCTACTCAAATCAAATATAGGAGACACTACCATGGAAGAAAATGGGACTCATGCAGCCAAAAACTCTGAATCTGAGGTAGACGGATAACTACAGAAACATATAGAGCAACTCAGATCAGAGATAACATCTGAAATAAAAAAAAGAAATGCATGAATTAATAGACTCTGAAGTGGAAAAACAATTGCAGAAATGTATAGAGCAAAGCAGAACAGAAATAACCCCTGAAGAAAAAAAGACATGTCTAAATTAATAACATCTAAAGAAGGGGAAAAAATGCAGAAAGGTAAAGAGGAGAGCAGAGCAGAAATAATCTCTGAACTGAAGAGAGGATAACTATAATGAAAGACTTAAGTAATATCAAAGGAGACACTGATAAAAAAAAATAGAGGAGAACAGGAAAATGATGGATCCCATGACTGAGCAATATAAGAAATAGATCGCCTGAAACAGTTTCAAAGAGATATACAAGAAAATAAAATCTCAATCACAAACTGGCAAAACTGTATGAACGAAAGTGAAGATAGAATTTCAGATCTTGAAGACACACTCGCAGCTAGTGAAAAGGTAAGAAAGGATCTCCTAAAAACAACCAGGATGCAGGAAAAAATAATTCAACACCTGCAAGATGATGCAAGAATGAACAACGTGAGATTAATAGGGATCAACGAGAAAGAAGGAGTCAATACAAATGATATAAAAAGAATATGGGCAGAAGCAATAGCAAAAAACTTCCCAAAATGAGAAAACAATCGGACATTTAGGTAACTGAATCATATAGAACGCCAAATAACATCAACCCAACTAAAAACACATCAAGACATATAATAATCAAGCTAAGATGGCTCAGCAGTCTAAAGCGCGTGCGTCAGAAACTTTAGGCTCACCACAGGGACCTTGGCTCAATCCCAGGCACCACATGCTGCACCACCCCCATGCCCCCAGGGAAGGCTGAGCCGGCCATAACACAAATAAATACATTAGGTTTAAGAAAATAAGATAAACTTTAAAAAAAAAAAATCAAGATCCCAGAAATCCAGGAGAAGAATAACATACTAAAAGCTGATAGAGAAAAGAAACAGATCACATTTAAAGGAAAACCCATCAGAATAATGGCACATTTCTCTTCACAAACCATGAAATCAAGAAGAGCATGGAGCAGAGTGCTTCAAGTCTTCCATGAAAACAAATTTCAGCCCAGACTGCTACACCCGGCAAAACTCTCTTTCAAGTACGAGGGAGAAGTGAAATACTTCCACAACAAGGAACAACTAAAGAATTTCATGACGTCAAAGCCAATACTATACAGTACACTAACAAATATTTTAGAGAGAGAGCAAAACGACCTGAACTTAACAAATGAGAACAGAAAGATCCCACCAAATAGGTCAACCAATTAAACATAGGAGAAAAAGTGGTTAACAGTAGTAAATAAAAGTCATGTCAATCATAAGACAGTACATTTCAACTATAACCATCAATGTAAAGGGACTCAGTTCTCCAATTAAAAGAAGTAAACTGGCAGAGTGGACAAGGAAACAAAACCCAACAATATACTGTATATAAGAAGTTCATAAAGAAACTCATAGGCTAAAAGTGAAAGGATGGAAAACAATACTACATGCTCCAGCACCTCAAAAAAAAAGCAGGGGTAGCAATCCTGTTTGCAGACTGTTTAAACTTCAAACCAAGATTGATCAAATGTAACAAAGGCCACTATATACTGGTAAAGGGAAAAATTCAGGATGAAGAGATAACATTCATAAGTATGTATGCACCCAACATGGGAGCAGCAAGTTATATAAGACAAACCTTAATGGACATGAAAAATCTAAAATTCAATACTACAATCTTAACAGGAGACCTTAACACCCCCCTATCTGAAAAGGATAGGTCAAGCAGACAAAAAATTATCAAAGAAGTAGCAGCACTGAAACAGGATTTGGAACAACTGGACTTAGTGGACATACACAGTGTTCCAACGAACTACTTCAGAATACACATTCTTTTCAGCTGCACATGGGACATTTTTTACAATAGGCCACATATTAGTCCACAGGTCATGCTTAAGTATATGCAAGAAAACAGAAATTATTCCATGTATTTTATCTGACCACAGTGCAATGAAATTGGAAATAAATGGCCAAAGAAACCATAAGAACTCTAGAAATACATGGAAATTAAATAATACTCTTCTCAGCAACCATTGGGTTACAGATGAAATTAATTTTAGTGTTTTTTGTTTGTTTGTTTGTTTTTAGTGGGACCAGGGTTCAAACTCATAACCTTGCACTTGCCAGGCAGGCACTTGTGCCCCGGAGCTATCTCCCCAATCCTACAGATGAAATTAAACAAGAAATCAAACACAGTCTAGAATTTAACGAAAATTCAAACACAACCTACCAGAATTTATGGGATGCAATGAAAGCAGTTCTTAGAAGGAAATTTATAGCTTTGAACTCACACATTAAGAAAACAGAACGGGAACAAATAAATACTCTAATGCAGCATCTAAACCAACTAGAAATGGAAGAGCAAATGAAATCCAAAGCCCAAAGATGGGAGGAAATTATAAAGATAAGAGCAGAGACTAATACAATTGAGACAAAGAAAATAATACAAAGAATTAATAAATCAAAAAGCTGGTTCTTTGAAAGATTAAACAAAATTGATAAGTCTCATCAAAAAGAGGAAAGAAAGGACTCAAATTCAAGCAATAAGGAATGAAAAGGGTGAAATT
>PVKN010028818.1:0-13131 GCA_004027915.1 Capromys pilorides
TGGGGCTGGCGCAGCATGTGGTGCCGGCGATCAAACCGCAGTCCCTGTGGCTGCCTAAGCAGGCACTTTAGACAGCTGAGCCATCTCGCCAGCCCCATCCTGTTGAATTTAGACTTTATTATTTTTTCAATAATAAAAACCTTCAGCCAGGCGTGGTGGCGCATGCCTGTAACCCCAGCATTTGGGAGGCTGAGGCAGGAGGATCAGTGTGCGTTTGAGACCGGCCTGGGCCACAAAAGTGAGCTGAGGGCCATCCTGAACTGCATAGCAAGACCCTGTCTCAAAAAGACAAAAAAAAAAGAAAAAAAAAAAAAACCTTCAAAAGATGTCTCAGCTCCTCTGGACATTCTTCCCCCTCCCCTCTCCCTGTGTGCTCTTCCTCTTAAGGACGAGGGCAGGGAAATAAGGCTCAGATAATTTCTAAATGAGGTTCTTTAGCCGTTTGGGTCATTATAAGCTAGTGACTGTTCAGAGAGCAAAGGTCGATGAACAGAATACAGAGGCATGATGCCCTGGCAGGCTCAGCATGACTGTCTTTGTTTGGGTTACTACAAAACATCCCAGATGGGCAGTGTAAAGAACAAGAGCTGTTTGTTTTATTGTTGTCACTGAGACAGGGCCTTGCTCAATAGGCAGGCGGGTCTCTGGTTCACAGTCTTAGTACAGCAGGGACTTATTTCTCCAGTGCTGGTCGCCTGCAGGTCTCAGATCAGAGAGCCAGCGTAATTGCGTTCTGCGTTGCAGGCAGTCAGCTTCTTATTGTAACCCCATTTGGCAAAGACACAGAACCTCTGGTGTCTCTTACTCTTCCTGGAGGGGTACCAGTCCCATCTTAGGGGCTCCACCCTATTCTAGTCCCAGCCATCTCCTGTAGGTAGACCCTACATACTAACACCATACACCACGAACAGGGTTTCTACCTGTGAATTCTGGGGACACAAACACCAGCCAGTCTGAAGCAAACCCGCATTGTTGCCCAGCTCATTGTGGTGTGGGGACGGGGACCCTCAGAAGTGCTAGGTCCTCTCTTTTCAACAAACATTTCCTGAACACTTACGATACACCTGGTGAGGACACATGGAGGAACCAGTACAGTAGCTGCTATCTCTCAAGCAGCTCAAGGGCCAGTAGAGGGCGCTGTGTCACAGGGGTTTTCCGCTACCTTTAAGTTAGTGAGTTCGATGATTCCTATCGCATAAAAAGAATTTTCAGCATGTCAGTAGGAGGCACAGGAATGATTTGTTGGGCAGAAAAAGTTCACACTCAGAAGGGAATGTGATGTTCATAGATGGAGCCGGATTATGGTCTGGAGCTGGTATATTTATGTATTTGGGGGAGAGAAAAATCTGTGGAATGTGAAAAGGGATGGTTCATTTCACCGGTCAAGGGCCATTTTAGAAGAGAAAATTGCAGGCGTGTGTGTGTGTGTGTGTATTTTGAGACAGGGTCTTGCTATGCAGTTTAAGCTGCCTTGAGCTCACTTTGTAGCCTATGCTGGTCTCAAACTTGCAATGATCCTCTTGCTTCAGCCTCCCAAGTGCTGGGATCATAGGTGTGTGCCACCATGCCCAGCATTGTATTTTGTATTTATCTATTTATAAAAAAATAATATTATTATTATTATTTTTAGATTTAGGAATTTAGGAGTAAGTTGGAATGGGAAAAAAAAAATTGTAACCTTGGAGAACTTCTTTTGTGTCTTGAAGTTACAGTTTTTATTTTATTGATTGATTGGCTTTTTTGAGACAGGGTCCCTGGTCAGGCTAGACTTGAACTCACTATGTAATCCAGGCTGGTTTTGAACTTGCCTTTTGGGTTTTTTTTTTTTTTTTGGAACCGGGGTTCGAACTTACAACCTTGCACTTGCCAGGCAGGCACTTGTGCCACGGAGCTATCTCCCTATTGGCCTTTTTAAGACAAGGTCTTGTTATATGTTAAAAGTCAGTACCGAAAGAAACTGCAAGAAGACCCAATGAATTTTGCTCAGAGGTCTCACTGAGGTTTGTCTCTCTCAAAGTGAGTCTAGGCCCCTCCCCGCCTGCCCCCCCCCACAGCATCTCAGCCTTATTTTGGGCTAATGAACATGATCACGTGAGGACTGCTTTCTCTATTGACTTCCACCTTTTCCCTATCACTAGGTTCACACAAATGCTAATTAAAAACATTCCAAGCAGGGGAGGAGACAACCATCAACATCCCAAGCAAGGGAGGTGACAACAAACATAAGCTGTTATGTGCCTCCCTGAATCCCAGCTTCCAAGAATTCCCAAGTAACAGACTACAACTGTCCCTGGACTTTGTATATTGCTCTCTGTTTTTTGAGATGCTAATTTCTTATCTCTACAAGATCTCACTATATACTTGAGATTGGCCTTTGTATTGGTCAGGGTTTTACTTAGAGGAACAGAACAGATATAAGGAATGGATATTAACACGAAATATACAATATATAAGGAGTTATAAGATTGGCTTACAATAGTCAGCCAGAGTCAGATAAGGAAGCCTGCACAGGGCGTCTGCACGCTCTGGGCTGGAGAATTCAATCCCAAGGTCTGAAACTCACTGCAGTGCTCCGTGTAAGTCTCTATCCGTCGGCTGATGGGTCTGCGATAGAAGACTGAAGTGTCTGTGATGGACGCTGAAGAGTCTGCAACAGATGGCGAAAGATCCAAGCTGGAGGCTGAAGAGTCTGCGCTGCAAGCCAGCCGATGAAGTCCAGGCTGAAAGCAAAGACTGAAGCTTCTCCGACGAAGTGAAGTGTTGACTCCTTCCTCAGCCCCTTTAAAAAGTCTCTTTGTGGGGCCGGCGAGATGGTTCAGTGGTCTAAAGCGCCTGCTTAGGGGAGCTCAGGCAACTGCAGGGACTGCGGTTCGATTCCCAGCACCACATGCTGCGCCAGCTCCACCACCAGGGCAAGATGAGCCAGACATAAAATAAATAAACAAACAAACAAATAAATAAAATAAAATAATAATAATAAAAGTCTCTGTGCTCAGTCACTCTGATGTAGTCTCATTGTACCCTAGGGTGGAACCAATCATACCCCGGGATGGGCCCTTGATCCCGCTCTAGGGAGGAGCCAATCATATCCTAGGCAGGCCCTGGTCCCGCTCCAGGGAGGAACCAATTGTACCCCAGGGCAGGATTCCCACCAACTGGGAATCAGGCTGCTGAGTCATCCAGCCAAGTTGACACAATATATCAACCAGTACAGCCTTGAACTCACTATGTAGGCCATGTTGGCCTTGAAGTCAAATAATCCTCTTACCTGGGCCTTGAGTTTGTGTGGATCCTCCTGCTTCAGCCTCCCAAGTGCTGGAATTTCAATTGTATGCCACCATAGTTGGCTTTCTTTGGTTTCATTTTTTAATTTTTGCTTGTTTTGTTTTTTGAGACAGGCTGGTCATGCCCAGACTGATCTCAAACTCCCAGTGATCCTCCTGCCTTTGTCTCCCAAGAGCTGGGATAGCAAGAGTGTGCCACCATGCCTAGCTCTCTATGGTTTTTGAAGGTAACATATTTATGTTTATGTACATTAGCAGTGTTACAGTTGAATGGGGCAGTAACAGTCCTGGTTCTTGTATATATTATGAGGACAGAATTGCCAAGCATACACATAGTAGTAAGTACTAAGTAGCTTTGTTTATTGAAGATCCCGGGAAAGATAGCAGCAGTAGTAGTGTTGCAGGCAGCTGAGTTAGATAGAAATATTATAGGCAGGCAGACAGGGTTAGGCTCTCGAAGGAGATAATACGGAAGGCAAGATCTCCAGCAACTATGGGAGGGACGGATGTTCCCACTGTGGGCCAGACCTAAAGACCAAAGATCAAGCAAATGCTGACCTCATTAAAGATTGACATCCAAGGTTTATCATCACCCTGAAGGAGCCAGAAGAATCATTAATCCGACTACTACCAGACAGCTACCTGATAAAATTCTGTTCTGCATTCACTCCCGCTTACTATGTGACTCACTTTCCCATTTGGTCCTGGACTTAATCAATTTTACCTGAGCAATGGTGCTTGTAACCTCATTGGTTGACCATAGTTTTATCCCACCTCATGCCCACCTAAGCAAGTTTCCATGGTTTTCACTTTAGGCCCACCCTACTGCATGGTTTTCCTCTATAAAAGTCCCTGGAAGAGACAGCTTCTGGGGGACACCCACTTGGGACCCCCTTCCTGTCCCTCTCTTGGATACGAGCTTTCTTTCCCTCAATAAATATGTTCTGCTCATTACCTCTGTTTGTTCCTAAAATTCATTCTTCAGTTTTAGAGAACACGAACTCATCCCAGGTACTTTTCAGGTTGGGAGATCAGTTTTCCCTGTATCATTTGGAGGTTCCATATTGGAGGTCATCCACTCCAGATCAGTTTTTTCTTCCTGCATCAGTAGGAGAAAGGGAAAAGAGAGCATTGATATCTCAGACTTTCAGAATGTAAATGTCAGATACCTCTGGCTTTAGGTCCCTGAATCTCTCTTGGTGCCAACAGTTTGCTGCCTAGGGTGTAATAATCTCCTAACCTGTGTTAGTTCTTTTCTTTTTCTTTGGTGTCTATGCCACTGAACCATCTCCCCAGCCCTCATTTTGTACCCATCTTAGCATTATAGACAGCTAAACCAGATGGAAATACAATAGCCAGTTGGATGGGGCTAAGCCCCTGTGAGAATGAGGGCAGAGATGAAAACTCGTTACAACTATGGCCAGAGGCAGGTCTGATGGAGGCCAGGTTGCACATTAAAGAAGGAAGGAAGGACCAGGTCAGAGACAAGTTGTAACACTGTCTAATGAAATCATGCAGACATCAGTCATCCTGGTGGGTGACCAAGACATTGGACTCATCTCTTCTTAAAAAATTCTTTGTTCTTTACACATATGCTTGTTAAGTAAATTGTTTCCCCACTGGATCACTGTTACCCAAGTGACTGTACTTATAACCTTAATGGTTGTGCATAGCTTTGACCCACATTGTACTTGCATGGTTTTTGTTCTATAAATCCCCTGAAAAGTGGGGTCCTTGGCAGCCCATTTTTGGATCCTCTCCTTCCTCTCAGGAACTGTACTTCTCTTCAATAAATATTTCTCAATTTTTGTTTTTGTTTTTGGTACTGGCAATTGAACCCAGGTCTTGCTCTGACCAGGTAGGCACTGCACTGCTGAAGTACATCCCCAGATAAATATTCCTACTCTTAACCTCTGTTGTTTCTAAATTTCCTTCTTTGATTTTAAAGAACACAAACTCAGGTGTCACGCATCCAGCAGGATTTATTTCTCTTATAGAGATCCCAGAATCTTTCCTCTATCATTAGGCTAAGGAAGCAGGAATAATTGTTGGGTGCTATTCAGGGTTAGACAGTGGGAATGCAGTGACTCACTCAGCTCCTTTGTTTCTGACTATACTAGCTGGACATGTGTGCAATGGTTACATAATTTGGCCTAGGCTAGCCCCTGGTTGCTTTGTTTTATTCTGTGCTGGATATTGAATCAAGACCTTTGTACTATGCTACATTCCAACTATTTTCTTAAAAAGAAAAATTATTTTTGAAACAGTCTTGAAGCTGGGCTCAAACCTTCCATCCTCCATGCCTGAGTTTCATAAAGTTCTGCAATCCCAGCATGCCCAACATACCTGCATACTGCTCCCTGCCTTTGTTACACTGTCAGAGATAAAGGTCAGGTGAGGCAGTGCTTCAGGAGCCCAAAGGAAGATCTTGGGTCTGGCGGCTACGGCTACAGTCTCCAAAGGAATTCAGTTTCCAAATTTGAAGCCTCAGGTCCCAAAACATGCTGAATCACAATCTATTGTTCCTTTAGGTCCACAGTCAGCGGGCAGACATCTTCAGACAGGGGCGGTTGTGCTAATGTGAGAGAAGACACCTCCCCTCTCCTCATCCTGGGGCAGCCCAAAACTAGCGACTCCACTGCTTCCTTGTCCTTTATTCTCTTCTTGGACCAAATTCAACGTAGTACTGGCTGCATGCCTTCACTACCCAGAATCCTGTCCTGGCTGCTACGACATAACATAGGGAGAAGACTGTTAGTATTTGCAACCCAGCGTAGAGACAGATGTTCACAAAGGTTAAAAAAATACAAACTTCAACACGCGGCATAGTGTAGCCGTCAAGGTGGCTTGAGACGATCAGGTGCGACTCCCACCAGTGGGTCTTTGAGGGAAAAGTATACAGAAGGGGATAACGAGGGACTTCAAGTAACTATAAGGGCAAAGAATGTAACACAATGGTTCAGAGAACCTTGTTTTAAATACAGATACCAGGCCGAGGTCTGGAGAAAGCCTGAACGATTAGGCTCAGAAGTACAAACATTGGGACATTAACTTCTGCAGGCAAAAAGCTGGAAATAACCCCGCCTTCCACTTTGCAAATAAACCCCATCAGAGCGCATGCGCCTCGCTGGGCGCCAAGCCTGTATTATCATAGAGATGCAAAGCTAGATCGTCCACGTCCACAGATGTAGGACATTTTGTGTCCTGGCAGAGAAGTTGAAAGTGGCTGAGACCACTCTCAAGCTGCAGTGCACCATTCACAACACCAGAGCAAAAGATCTCCTCTTAGAGCGACAAAAGCAAGTGGCAGCGAGAATCTGCGATGCGTCTGTAGAAAGAACAACACGTGAAGTGTTGCACACCTCCTTGCCCTCACCTGAGATGGCGACTTTGCAGACGGCTCCGGCGGACTTCCCCGGACGCCAGGAGGGGGTGTGGCCTCGTGGCTGTTGGGCTCTAGGGTGAGTGAGGTGTGGGTCTCCGCGAGTTTGGTCGAACGCCGTTTGTGATTCTGGGACGCGAAAGGACTCGGGTCTCGTGCTCCTTGTCTCTTTGTGTGTTTCTCAGCGTCTCTCCTAACGCAGCGCTTGGCCTCGCGGCCATCCCGTTCAAAGCGGCTCCAGGGTCCGGCCCCGGGCGGGCTGCTGTCACCGCGCTCTGGGCCGGACGATGCCCAAGAAGCTGCTTCTGCTGCCCCCGCTGAACCCGTACTCGGCCTTCCGCGCCCCGCGAGCCCATCCCGCAGCCCCACCAGCCATGAACGCCGCTCGCACAGGCTACCGCGTCTTCTCGGCCAACTCCACGGCCGCCTGTACGGAACTGGCCAAGCGCATCACCGAGTAAGCGGCGGCGTGGGGGTCGGGGACGTCCCCTTCATTTGCGGGGCCCCCGCTGGGTCGTCTTCCTCCTCCTCCCCCGCCGCCCCCACGGCTGACGAGGGTAACTGGGAGCCATCTCCCTTGGGGCGGGAGAATCGTACCATTTCAGAGCTGGACAGACTGTTGGAGGGGACAAGACCCATCCCCTATCCCCCAGTTTCATGGCTGGGAAGCTGTGAGCAGACTAGTGAAGTAGTGCCCCCTCAATTCCTTGGACCACCACCCCACCTTTTTTTTTTTTCTTCTCTGTACACCCATCCCAAGGCGGTAGGAGCCTTCCTAACCCTGGAAGAAGGATTCGGTCCTTTCCGCATGGCTGCAGTTGAACTCTGGCTCTGATCAGGGTTTCCTAGTGAGAAGGTCGAAGGTAGTTGTGCCGAGGCGGATCCATTCACAGACCAAAGGTGTGCTCTGGGCGGGGCAGGGCAAGAAGACAGCTCTGGATCAGGGCCGGGAGCAGTGACAGGCCAGCTATGGTGTGTAGGTCAGCTTGAGGTGGATCAGCCTTCCCAGGCCTTTGAACCAAAGAAACCTTTGGTCTGAGGTGACCTTTGGGGCTGGACAGTTCTGGGAAGCCTTCTCAGGTTTGCCCCATCAACAGCTTCATGACTTTAGGCAGGAGTCTTGATGTTTTCTTTCCTTTTTCCCTTAGTCCACGTGTGCAGTACACATAGGGATTACCTTCCTCCTGGAGAGTAGGTATGCATGTATGGAAAGCATCTTCCTTTTCTTTTTTTTTTTGTCTTTTTGAGCCAGGGTCTCGCTATGCAGTTTAGGCTGGCATTCAGCTCACTTTTGTAGCTCAGGCTGGTCTCGAACTCACATTGATCCTCCTGCCTCAGCCTCCCAAGTGCTGGGATTATAGGCGTGCACTACCATGCCCGGCCATCTTCCTTTTCTTACTTCCTCTTCCTCTCCCAAGACTTGATTTGCCTGAAGGTCCTTTGTAAAATGGACACAATTCTGTTTATGGGGATATTGTGCCCCTGACAGTGGAGTTCAGCCACCTAGAACAATGCGGGCATAGTGGCCTTTTTTTCTAGTTGCCTCTTTTGAAGAAACTTAAGACCTACTACTAAGAATAAACTTGTTAAAAATGTAAAACACAAAATGAATGATTTGTCTTTTAGTGAAGTCATTTTCACATTATTAATAATAATAATATTATTATTATTATTATTGCCAACTCAGCCTGCCCTGGGGGTGGGGCTGGAGCTGGTGAAGCTTGTGGTGCTGGGGATTGAACCGCGGTTGCCGAAGCTTTCTTAAGTAGGTACTTTAGACTGCTGAACCATCTCGTTGGCCCCATTTACACATTTTAAGTTACATTTGATTTCTCTGTAAATTTTCAGTGCTGGTAAGTAATTGCAGGAAATCATTTTGAGGCAGTTTCTCTGTGTAGTTCAGGCAGGCTTTTTTTTTTTTTTTTTTTTTGCAGGACTGGGGCTCGAATTCACAACCTTGCACTTGCCAGGTAGGCACTTGTGCCACGGAGTTATCTCCCCAGCCCCCAGGCAGTCTTTTGTTTTGTTTTTTGTATTTTTTAGGGAAGGGTTTATAGGGTCTCCAGGATCTCACTACTAGATGGGACTCATAATGATCTACCTGTTCACAGCATCCCAAGAGCTGGGATTACAGGCCACCACCATGCCCAGTCTCAATTGCCATCTCAGTGTGCAACAGGCCTGGGAATCGAACCCTCAGCCCCTGTACTTGAGGTGCTTTAATCCGCTGAGCTATTTGGCAGGCCTTTCAGGCAGGCTTTGAATTCACACTGTAGCTCAGCCTGGTCTCAAATTTATGTGAATCCTCTTGCCTCAGTCTCTGGAGTGCTGGGATTATAGGTATTAGGCATGTGCCCCTACACCTAGTTTGTCTATGTTTTTTTGCCCTTAGGTTCTTTCCCACAATATTCAAAAGGTTTGAAGCGACTGTAAGTAATGTTTGTAAATACCTCCTTGGTTTCCTTGATGTGTGTTATATATTGAGTTTCTAATAAAATAGTGGTGGATGTGAAAGTGCATATTTTATTTTTGGCTGTACTAGGGGCTGAATCTAGGGCTTTGCACATGCTGAGCAAACACTGTACTACTGAGTTACACCTGAGCCCGTCAGTAACCTTTGAAAAAAAAAGGTTTTACTTGACTTAAAAATCACCCTTGAGTGGATGGCCCTTGAGATTATGATTTCTAATTCTTTTCTGATCTAAATTTCAAAAATAGATTTTCAAACTTTGTTGATTATCTACTTTAATCAACAACAGAGGCATGTTACTTTTTTTTTTTTTTTTTTAAGTACAGGGTCTACAAGGTCTAAGGGTCTCACTAGGCATAGATCATAGATTGGACTTATGCTGATCCACCTGTGTTCAGCCTCCCAAGAGCTCGGGTTACAGGCATGTGCCACCACACCCAGTCTCAGCACTCAGGGCACACCAGGGCTGCTGCATCTACCTAAGCAGGCACTTTAGTCCGCTGAGCTATTTGTCTGGCCCTGTCTCTTTTTTGTTTGTTTATTTATTTATTTTTTTAAACCTCATTTATTTATTTATTTGTGTTCTGGCTGGCTCAGCCTGCCTTGGGGGTGGGGCTGGCACAGCATATGGTGCCGGGGATCGAACTGCAGTCCCTGTGGCTGCCTAAGCAGGCGCTTTAGACCACTGAGCCATCTCACCAGCCCTCTGTCTCTTTTTTTGAGGTGTACTACATTTCTTTTTTTTTTTTTTATTTTATTTATTTATTTTACTTGTTTTGTTTGTTTGTTTCTTTATTTATTTATTTTATGGCTGGTTCAGCCTTCCCTGGTGGTGGGGCTGGCGCAGCATGTGGTGCCGGGAATCGAACCGCAGTCCCTGCAGTTGCTTGAGTATTCCTTAAGCAGGCGCTTTAGACCACTGAACCATCTCGCCAGCACGAGGTATACTACATTTCTTTTCTAGGACATGTGTATATGTATACATTAAATATGGGGTTTTTGTTTTGTTTTTCTTTTTGGTACTGAGAATTGAACTCAGGACCTTAGGCTTTCCAGGCAGGTACTTGTACTGCTGAGCTATTATCCCCAGCCCTTATTGTTTTGAGACTTTTTTACTCTGTGGCCCATAGCTGGCCTTGAACTGGTAGTCTTGCCTTACCTGGGATTACAAGCATTGCCTTCATACCCAGCCACATTTGCTTGTTTTGTTTGTTTTTGGCTTTTTGAGTCTGGCCTTAACTCCTGGCAATCCTCCTGCCTCTGCCACCTGACAGCTGGGATTACAGGCATATCACCAGTCCCAGATACATGTGTGTTACTCTTAACCTGCGTATGTATTTACAAGTTTTTGTTCGTTTGTTTTTTATTATGGCTGGCTCAGCCTGTCCTGGAGTTGGGGCTGGCGCAGCATGTGGTGCCAGGGATGGAACCGCGGTCCCTGTGGTTGCCTAAGCTTGCCTAAGCAGGCACTTTAGACTGCTGAGCCATCTCACTGGCCCCATCCTGCATATGTATTTCATCCAGTTTCTTCATTGAGTTTATTAATCTTTTTTTCATCTATTCTACCTATCTCGTGTTCTCTTGTTTTGGCTAGAGTATTAAAAATGTTGATGAAGGGCCGACAAGATAGCTCAGAGACTAAGCTCTTACTTAGGCAAGGACAGGAAGGGTTCCATCCCCAGCACCACATGCCATGCCAGCCCTGCCCCTGAGTGCATTGAGTATGTGACTGAGTCCAGGTATGGTGGCACACACCTGTAATCCCAGCGCTGGGGAAGCTGAAAACAGGAGGATCACTAGAAGTCTGAGCTGCATAGTGAGACCCTGTACAGAAAAAAGATAAAATATCCATGGCATGTGGGTGTGATAGCTCCATGTTCGAATCTCAGCACTCAGGAGGCAGAGGCAGGAACATTGCCATGAGTTTGAAGCCAGCTTGAACTGCAAAGTGGGTCCAAGGCCAGCCTCAACTGCATAGGAAGACCCTGCCTCAAAAAGACAGAAATAGCTAGGCCTGGTGGGGCATGCCTGTAATCCCAGCACTTGGGAGGCTGAGGCAGGAGGATCAGTGCAAGTTTGAGACCAGCCTGGGCTACGAAAGTGAGCTTAAGGCCAGCCTAAACTGCATAATGAAACCCTGTCTCAAAAAGACAGAAATAAATGAATAAAATAAAATTTACTTACCCCTTTGACGTTGTCACTAAGCAGATTCACAGCACTGTGCAGCTATCACTGCCATCCATCTCCACGTCATTCCAAACAGTAACACTGTGTACTCATTCTAGGAGCTTTCCATTTGCCCCTCCTCTGTCCTCCAATAACCAAAAGAACTTTCTGTCTCTGAATTTCTGTTTTTAGGTAGTTCCTATAAATGAAATCATACAAATTTTTTTTTGCATGTGTCTGGCTTGTTTTACTTAGCATAATTTTTTAAGGTTCACATACAGCACTAGAATTTCATTCTGCTTAAGTTAAATAATATTCCATTCTATGAATATACCAGGCTGGAGTATTTTTAAATAGATTCTGCCTTTATATCATCATTTTGCTTGTAAAGTACCAGTGCTGATAATAACTTTATTTATTTTTGCTTTGTTTTTCCCTAGTGCTGGGGTCATAGGGGTGTACCACCAGGCCCAGCATGAAAAAGCCTTTGAAAACCACTGTGTTTAAAAATCATATGGTATCTAATTTTTGTTTGTATGTCTGGTTGCTTAAAAAAAATCACTTTTTGTGCATGGTTGGTTTAGTTGTTTATTTTTGTAATACTGAGGATTAAATACAGCTTTGTGCATGCTAGGCAAGCACTCAATCACTGAGCTATATATCCTCCATCTTTTCTTTTTTTTTAATTTTAAGACGGAGCCTCCCTAAATGGGCTAGGTCGGCCTCCAGCTTGCAACGCTCCTGCCTCAACCTCCTAAATTACTGGGATTTTGAGTAAGGCACCACTATACCAGGCATGGATTAGACTGCTTTGTTTTGAGACAAAGGACAGAGTTTCACTTCATGGTTGAGGCTAATTTTGAACTCACTGTGTAGCCCAGCCTGCCCTTCATCCTCTTGAGTGCTGCTAGGAGTAGAGGCATCTGGGTAGTTTTTGATTGTATTGCAGTGATTGAGATTGAACCTGGGGCCTTGCACATGCTAAGCAAGTGCTCCACCTCTCAGCTCCAACCCTAGGAGCTGGATCCATAGCCCCAGCTCCTAGACTTTCAAAATTGTTTTTGAAAGAGTGCCTAGCTAGTTACTTAAGTCTTTTTGTTAAAATGTCCATAAATAAACTGGATTAAAAAAAATCTTAATTGCCTTTTTTTTGGCCTGTAGGCGACTTGGTGCTGAATTGGGGAAATCTGTTGTATACCAAGAGACCAATGGAGGTAAGTTATTTCTCTGTCTCTCTTTTTTTAAAAAAATATAAAAGACCATTTATTCTGGGGGAAGAGGGAAGATAGAGGCAGACAGCTACTCTGGACAAATATGGAACATTCAATAGTGGAATACTCAGTAAGTTGTTTCTTAAAAATCTTTTTTTTCTTCTTGCCAGTATTTCGTCAGATAGATTTTTTTTTTTTTTTTGTCTTTTTGAGACAGGGCCTCACTATGCAGTTCAGGCTGGCCTTGAGCTCACTTTTGTAGCCCAGGCTGGCCTTGAACGCACACCGATCCTCCTGCCTCAATCTCCCGTATGCTGGGATTGCTGGTGTATGTCACCACTACCCAGCGAGTTGGCAATTTTTTTTTAAGCGGGCCTTTTTTTTTTTTTTTAGTATTTAAATATTTATTTATATTATGGCTGGCTCAGCCTGCCCTGGGGGTGGTGCTGGCACAGCATGTGGGGCCGGGGATCAAACCACAGTCCCTGCAGTTGCCTGAGCTCTCTTAAGCAGGTGCTTTAGACCACTGAACCATCTCGCCGGCCTTAAGCAGGCCTATTTTTACAAGGCAGATAGTAAGGCTGGACATGATGGTATAAGCCTTTCTTTCTTTCTTTC
>PVKN010028819.1:0-13154 GCA_004027915.1 Capromys pilorides
TAGGCACTTAGTATATTTGAGAAATTAGAATATTTAGATGAATAATTGATTTTTAGTTATTGGCTTTAACTTATTAAATTTTCAGTTGGAGTCACTGAAGTACCTGGTTCACCAGTCAGGGAAACACACTGAAAATTCTGTTACATGGGCAACTCTTTATTGTCCCCCACTTTACAGACAAGAAAACTGAGGCACACAGTAGTTACAGTGCATGCCCAAAGTCTCACAGCTGGTAAACAGAGAAACTGGGATATGAATCTCAGTCTGCGCTCCTCACCTTCACATTAGAGTACCTCTCAGGAAAGACTCGCGTGTGACCGTGGCCGGTAGGCTGATCGTCTTGATCCTCATTCCCAAGCCCTCTGAGTTCTTCTTCTCCACACAGCGTGTGTTGCATGATGTAGTGAATGAAATGTACCATAGTTTAATGAAGCCAGATCCCTGACATTAGGAACCTCTGGATCTGGGGGGTGGGACCAAAGGTTCAAACAAAGGAGATTCCAACTCAGGGATTTATAGCACAGGAAGAACAGACTGCTGCAGGAGAAGGGAGAGGTGTTATCTGGCTCCTGGAGCAAGGAGTTGCCACAGTGTATTTGGAATGGGTCTTCACGGGTTTGTCCCTGGCTTTAGACATTAGGGGTTAGGTAGATAGGGGACGGGCTTGGCTGTGTTGGGAGGCTGAGTGCCCAGCGGGTGGCATCATGAGCAGTTCTGTATGTGTCGGTGTCCATGCCAGACTACGTCCCAGCGCCCAGGATCAAGGAGGCAGTTGGCTGTTACCGATTGGCCCCACTCTTCTGCTTGGAGTGTAAAGAGCTGATTATTCCTTATGAGGCCAGAACATGGAAGAATCTGCAGCTTTGGCTAAGTTGCTGTTCATGATGCTTTTCCCTGGAGTAGACAGAGGAATAAATAGGACACTGGGAGTGAAGCAGAGCAACTGCCCCACTTACCTGGACCGCAGTCAGTGACCAGATAGTAAGCAAGTAGGGCTGGAAGCACCCTGAACATGACGCGCCAAAGTCCTCGAGCCACAGCTGCTGCTCTCCCTGTTAGGAAGGGCCTCCTCACCTAGAGCAGCCGTGAACCACAGCCCTATCCTTTCTTCCCCTCAGAAACTGACAGGTTACTCGTCTGGTTTCTAAGTCCACATCAGGTTAGTGACAAATTTTAACAAAGGTCTGCTTCAGGCAGACACATGGGCAAGCAAGAATGACAGCAAAGGAGGAAATGGGAATTGGATCAGAAGCAGCATACCATGGACCACTGGGGTGGGGCAGCCGTCTGACACCGCACAGAAGCCTGGGGTGCTAGGCTGTGTGATGCTGGCTCCTTCCTGGGTATCGTGATGTTGTGGAATTGCTGTGGTTGGTCACTCTTACAGAGGGCACAAAAGTATGTGTCAGGTTCTAGAAAGATTCCTCTCCCAGACTGTTGGAAGAGAAATTTGGAACTTAGAGCTTAATGGCTGTGCCTTCCACACCTGTTGTTCTCTGATGGCACAGGGATGTGTAGGCACCGCTGTGTGCGCGCTGGCCGCGGAAGCTGGAGCTGTTGGCATGGTGAGCTGTGCCTGAGCTTGCCGTCTCCACAGCCTGGAGACACTATGCTGCATAGCAGTTATGGCCGGGGCCCCGTGGGGCCGCAGACAGTACATTATTGCGGCTGAAACTTCTCTACCCCGCAGGAAGGCCACACAGAAGAGCCGGAAGCAGAGGAGCAAGCCCATGACCAGCAGCCCCAGCAGCAGGAAGAGTACTGAACCGTCCTGGCAGCTCATGACACTTCCATTGTGCATGGGAACTTTTCTTCTGGAAAATTGGAATGTGCGGCCTCAAGCTCAAGAGAAACCGGTTGTTCCCGGCCTGCCGGTACCATCAATGCTCTGTTGCATACGCCAGCCCTGCACTTGGTTCACATTTCCTTTGCCAAGTTGCATTAGCAGACGGCCATTCTGGCCGCCTTCCTGAGAGATCGTAGGGTCACATGCCTTCAACTTCACTTGGCTGCTTGAGATTGGTTCTGCTCTTTCCCTCATTTCTTTCCAGAACAACTCTTCCCTGCCCCAAAACTACCACCACCATTACCACCCCTTTTTATCCCAGTGTGAAACAATGGTAATTTGATATATGGTATTTATATTGGCATTTCTCAACCCAGTGTCACTAGATGTCACATGCATTTGTGGTGCTTTGATGTTTGCAAGTCTAACTTATGAACATAAATTTGGTCAAATAATTGGAACAAAGGGAAACAGATACTTGATGTGAAAGCCATAATGACAGTGACTTGTATGGTAGAGGAAAACATAGGGTCAGTTTTGCCCTCTACTCACAGTAAAAGGAAAAAAACTGATTTGAAACTAGGACTTCGAGGCCCAGCGAGCAGTGTTCGTAGAGCAGCATGTTAGGCAACGACTCAGTATGCTGTTAGTTTTGAAAGACATTCGCTCAAGGAAAACAACATCTCAACTTTGCCCTCTTGGCGTGCTCCTGCCCTCCCACCCCACCCCCAGTTCCCAGGCTCTCCTGTTATTTTCTTTCTCAGGGTCCTCTTTGGTGGGCAGCCACTCTCCCCAAAATGTCATCAGTTCTTTGCAGTTCATAGGAGGTCATGGAAGGGACAGGTCCTCCTGCCTCAACCTTCTTCCTCCTCATGTGTGGGTTTCAGCCCAGATCCTGTCACTCACAGTAGGGAGTTCCTCCTGAAGGGCGGCCTCAGGGTGTGCAGCCCAGGCTGCATTGGGCTCTGCATTGGGTTGCACACTGGCTGAAGGGCGGGAAGCAAACACCCCAGTTGTAGGAGAGCATAGTTCCAAGGGAAAATCATAGTTGTAAAGTCTGGTGTTGACACTGGATCAACAGCTCATGAAAACCTATGACTCCAGCATCTTCTGAAACGAGGAATTTCCCCTCTGTAACACAAGGGCCCTCCTTGTCTTGGACATTTGCTAAACCTTGGCAATCCATAAACAGAGGAAACATTGATAAATTAAAAGCATTCCTTATTTTTTTAACTAATATTTGCACATTTTTCTTAATCTCTTTCCAAACTCTTTTGCCTCTTTTCCCCCATCAACCAGCAGTCTCCCTTCCACAACCATTCGTTTCATTTGGTTTCTAACTTCAGATTTACTTTATTAGCAGGTGCAACAAAAATAAGAAGTGTCCCCAACCCACTCTCTGCTGAATTGAAAGGCTTAAAATAAATTTCTGAATAATGTATCATAAAACTTGGAAATTTCTTTATTGATGGAATAATTCTAAAGTCTAGCATTGAAGCTTTGCACCAAAAGAAGTCTTTCCGAAATAAATCTTTTACAGCAAAGTTGTATTTATTGAGTTATATGTGGAAAAGATGGCTTGTATTTTTGCGATGATTACAACACACTGTGCAGAATAGGACGGATGTTCCGTGGCATTTGGCTTCCCTTTCTTCTCTCTCCTGCTCACTCTGCATGATGGCAGCAGCTCAGTTCTCAGGCTAGAAAGCCTGGCTCCCAGCAGTGACATCCTCCCTTACTTGTTACAGGTCATAGTTGTGCTATCTGCAACATCATGCTGATAGGTATATCACACCCTTAACCTGTTGTGCTCAATGACTATAAAAATCGCTCTTGTAAAGAGGCACAATAAATAACGCCTTGAAGATACTTTTCTGTGGTTCCTAGGATATTCTTCACCTGCCCTGGACATCTCACTAATACCCAGTGCCAGGCAGTTCGTGACCACTCCTAGCATGTGGACGCACATGAACAATTACAGGCAGGATCCCATTTTCTCTAGAACCACTTGACACCATGTAACTTCCATAGCCCTTCCTGATGACTCTTGCAGGAACCATTCCGTTCCTTTCCAGGTCCCCAGCCTTCTAAGCAAGAGACACTCCACAGAGCACTCTCCCAGGAGCCAAATTCCACTTGGCTTTCAGTGGCCAGGGCAGACCATTAGAGAAGAGGTATGAATTCCTCTTTCTGTTCCCATCTTAAAAGTCTTCTGTTGTGCTGTACCCTAGTTAATGTCATGGATGCCTTGGGAAATCTTAACAGCTATGTGGCAGAGTCAGTCTTTGGCTGAGACTCCTGCCACTGTAACACAGTCACCACTGGCTTCCTGGGTGGTGCGGCCCCATCATGCTCTCATCCTTCAAGTCAGGGCACGTGTTCCACCCCCAGTCACCTGTCACTGTGCTAGGGGCACAGGTATCCTGGGCATGTGCCCTGCTCTGCCATCCCAGGAAGATGACTTCTTAGTACCACTCCATGGCCACTGTCAGCTGGAATAGCGCTTCCATGGCCACTATCAGATCGGAAGTGATCGAAGCAGGGGGCTAAGAGAAAGCTCATGCTCGCTCTAAGCAGAAAAGCAGGAAAAAACAAAAAGACTAACACCCTGTTGACCCAAGAGAAGTAAACTCCAGAAGGGAACCAAGAATCCCTCCCTTCCCTGGTGAGTATTTCCATTATTCCGTTATGGTTTAATATGCATTCAGATTACTTTTACTAAATAGTACACCATAAAGCTTTTGTTATATATTAAATGTAAACTGAAAGGAATGTAAACATATGTATTGTTAATTATAAATATAGATAAGTAATGACATACTAGATGAAAAGTCTTATTCAGATGTATCACATTCATTTTACATTACCCACCTATTGTCGCATGGTAGAATAGTTTTTTGTCTGAATATGTGAATAACTTGACTTGCGTTGGTCTTTTTACATATTTAATAAAAAAAAAAACGTACGTTAAAATGTGGATGCAGATGCTTCTTTTTTTGCCTGGCAAGCATAAGGTCCTGAGCTCAATTGTAGGTACCAAGAAAAAGAAAAAATAGCTAGACTCTTTTTTTTTAATGCTAAAGCTTCTCTTTGCAGCGAGCATATGTATATGATAGACTTGTATGGATTCACACATCTGCCCATCCATATTTACACAGGGAAATGGGATGTCATTGTTTTTATTAATGGCTAAAATTTCAACAGGAATTGCAGATGATTATTTGGTATCAAATAAGGCAACTATTGTAATAGTGGGTTTTACTGTTTTTTAAAAACTTTACCAAACAATACAGAGATAGGGCATTCCCTTGGGAAACACTTGGCTTGCAAGCAGACAAACAAAAATCCCATTTCCTGTAGGGCCAGCCTGCTCATCTAGATGGGGGCCAGTGCTGGGGAGCCAAGAGGTGCAAGGAGATTCGGGAGGGCATCTTGAGTTCTTGATGGAAGGATCCAATGGGAAAAAGCACTCTGAATATGTGTGTTTCTCCTTCTTATCTGTTTAAACAGTGATGGTTTATTGACATGAACTATAAATGGGATACGAATGTGCAGAAGGAGCCATCTATTAAGGGGCCCCTGAGCCACCTGCAGAGCCTGTAGCGCAGATGGCTGTGTGTGGATAACTTGGCCATGGGGGCGCAGGTGCAGGAGGAGGTAGGTGCCCTCCATACCCTTTTCAGTCTGTCCACCCACAAAGGACTCAACCGTCCCCAAACTGCTTTCAGGCACCACCTAGAGGCCAGTTCTGTTCCTGTAGTCTCCTTAGGCAGCTCTGCCCTTACTTTTTTTTTTTTTTAATCATAGAGTAGAGAAGTGAAAGAACAGAAGATAAATACTCTGCCAGTCTTCCTCATTTCTCCCAGAATACACTGTGACAGAAGTCTGAAACACAGCCTGGCTTTTTGTGAAGTCTTGTGCTCAGAAAACATATATTTGCACTGGACTTACCAACACTGGGGCTTCAAACACTGAGCCCTAGACTTGTACCCAAGTAGTCAAAAGTAACTGGAGTGGGAGTGGGGACATGGCTCAGTGACAAGCACCTGCCTGGCAAGTGCCAGGGCCTGAGTTTGATTCCCAGTAGCAAAAGGGGATTCGTCTTAAAGGTATGATAGTAGACTCTAAGAAACTTACCACCAACAATTTGAGTATGGTAAACACAGGTTTTATTTATCAATATCAAATCTGAGATCTTTCTAGAAATGAAATACGTTGCTACTGATATGTGATAACCTCATGAGTCCAGAGTCCAAAAAAGCATTCCACTAAATCTGAGCTTCAGAAATGCTGATTATATCAAATTAAACCCAGTTGCAAGGCCGTTCATTGTTCTATCTGCAAGAACACAACTGTGATGGTCATTGCGGCGGCTGCTGCCAGTAAACATCACTGACCCAGTTTCTCAGCGCTGAGGCAGGGCTGCCAAGCAGTGCAAGCGTTGGATCAGGGCGCCTCTCTGGATGTTGCTCAACTCCTGTTTTGCTGAACTGAGGACTGAGATCTCCATTCGTTACAAGGATGCTGGCTGGTTTTGCCCACCAGGAACAAAAGCTTAAAGAGAAAATCCATAGATGCCTGGGGGCACCAAGAACCCACATCCTAAGACCGCCCAAGGCCAAGGCCTGGGGCCTTGAGCTGCTCAGAAGGTGCCCAGAAGGCACTGCCTGTGGCAGCATGGGAATGCCAGCAGAGCAGAAGGCCCAGCTGAAGTTAATTTGTTGAATGCTTTTTTTCTCTCGCTCCACTGGAAGAAAACGTTAAACCTTTTTACCTTGCCAAGTTGTAATTTCTTGAACAGCTTTCTTGTGTTTTGTAGCTCCTTTATCAAGACTGGGTGTAAATGAAGTAATTTTAAAGGGTAATGACATATTAATGTCTCTTTACTTTATGATGTTTAGTCACCACCAGCCCAGCACCTCAATGTGTTCTTTGTCAGAGACTTGTAAAGTTAAGCACTCACTTCCTTCCTTCCGAGTAGCAGATGTTCCTCATGTCCTCACACTATGGCATTTCTTTTGGTCTTGAAGGCTATCATTGAAGGTTATGTTTCTGTTAGTCATTAAAAGGTTTTGGTCAACTCTGACAGCTTAAATGAAACTTTGGGAATTAGAAAGTAATGAAAAGTTCTCGTAAATATGTTCAAAATTTCATTCTGACTCCACATCTTACTCCTAAGAATGCTCTCTTCCAATCCAGTGTATTTATTATGTGGGCGAACTCTGGGCTCCCACAAATGGAACAGTTTTTACCAGTGTGAAATATTTTCTTTTTTTAAAGTTTTATTTTATTTATTTTTTTGTATTATGGCTGGCTCAGCCTGCCCTCAGCTTGAGCTGGCGCAGCATGTGGTGCCGGGGATCGAACCACAGTCCCTGCGGTTCCTTAAGCTCTCCTAAAGCAGGCGCTTTAGACCGCTGAACCGTCTTGCCGGCCCCAGTGTGAAATATTTTCTACAAAAGATGACTACCCAACACTCAAAATGAAGGAAGGAAAGGTTTATTTAGTGCACAGTTACTGAAGGTTTCAGTCCATATTCAGCTGGCCCAAGGCTGAGTGGAACAGAGCAGAGAGCATCTAGTTCATGGCAGCAGGACAGCAACAAAATGGTGACAGAGGTAACCGACCAACCCAGGCAACAGAGAACAACACAGTCTGTTTCTCTGTCTGTTATATTCAGACCCTCTGCCTCAGATTCAGGATATCCGCCTCAGACTGCACCGCTAATCCCAGGAGTGCTAAAGTCCGTAATCCCAGCAGTACTAAAATACATAATCCCAGTGGATCATGAGTTAGTCTCAAAGCCTAGAAATCCCTGCCCATGACTGCATGAGGCTTTGCGGGGACAACTAGACAAACCATAACAATGACAAAATGGATTTTCATGCTAGTTTCTTCCCTGTTTTGTTTTTTCAGCAGTGGTGGGTATTGAATTTAGGACCTTGAACCACAAGTGCTCTACTAGTGAGTCACACACCCCTTAGCTTTTATTTTGGGGGACGGCCTCACATTGTCCTGGTTGGCTGCAAATGGATGATCATTCTGCCTCAGCCTCCCAAGTAATTGGGATTATGGGTATGTAGCACCATTCCTGGCTGTGCTAGTTTCTTAGTGGCTAAATTGTATCAAGTTAGATTCAGGAGCCATCCTGTCCTGTAGACAGCCACTGGCCAGCTAGCTGAGCTTCAAGAGAAGAAGGAAAATGTCAATTTTAACCCAGAACATTTTTGAGTCTGTTTGTTTGTTTGTTTGTTTGTTTGTTTGTTTGTTTAGAGAGCTTTGAAACACCATAACAGGCTCCCCAGTCCTAAGACATCCTCATTACAACATCCAAAGTTTAGTTTCACTTCAAAAATTTGAATATTGGAGCTAGGGAGATAACTCGGTGATCAGATCCCAGTTTGATCATGTGCCAGCCCCACAAGCCCCAGACACACTGTGCCAGCCCCAAAGCCAGAGTGTGGTGGTGCACCCCTGTTGTCATCACAGTGTTGGGGAGGTGGGGACAGGAGAATCACTACAAGTCTGAGCTGCATAGTTAGACTCTGTACCAAAAACCATTTAAGTTATTTTTTTTCCTTTGGATGCTATTTAGGGATGAGAAGCATTCCTTCCAAGCCAAGGTTATAATAGGCACAAAGCAAATGGTTGTATTTTTCATACCCATGATGTGACCCATGAAAAACTCAAATATATGTTGATGAATTTGCAAACAGTGCTGGAAATCGAGAAGCTTGTTGGATCTCTAGTTTTTACTAAGCAAAGACTACCATGTTGGTAACTCCTAGTTAGAACATAGGATTTTGTTACAGAATAGTTTCTTTTCAACTTAAAAATTATATACTGAACTCAGCACATAACATGAAATGACTTCAGAGACTGTTAGAAGACTCATCATCCAGCATGGTTCTGTCCTCTCACTTGTTTCCTGACCACTGTGACTGCTTCTCCCTCATTACTGTGCCCCCTACCACTAGGAGTTGAGCTCAAGGCCTTCACACCAAGCTATATACTCCCCTCTTTTTTTTTTTAAGGTCTCACTAGTTGCCCAGACTAGGCTCGAACTTGTGTCTCTCCTGCCTCCACTTCTAGGGTGGATTGTAGGCACAGGCCATCAGGCCTGTTTTCTGCCATCACTTGCATGTGTAACTTCAGTCTGCTGAATTGTATGAAATGGAAAGAGGGGAGCAGTGAATTCATGTATAGAAGCACTCCTGGGACACGCTTTTGGAAACTTGGAACAAGGGCCCTTTCATAGCCATGCTCCTTCACAGCTGTGCCTGTCAAGGCTGCGCCCGTGTCTTTGTGCTCTCTGGTTAACTCCCTAGGACCCCCTGTTCCATAGTTTGCCTTCTAAGAGAAGGGCGAGGGTGGGAAAGGTGACAATCTATGAGAGGGTGTCCCTTTTGCCTTCTAAGACGCTATAAGAATATTCTTGCGTCTTTCAAGTCACTTGTTCTTATTTCTAAAATAGCCTGCTGGAGACCTGATAAGTCATTGGCACAGAAGTGGCCCACTAAGGACAGTGCTTGTGCATGAAATTAGTGCCTTTGGGCGTGCACTGCACGCTTGCTTGTGGGGCAGGCAGATGAGATCCAGGCCCTGAGCAGGGGCCACAGGCCTGAGAGGAGGCCAAGGCCAGCAAGACCACTGTGCAAAGCCACGTAGTCTTGAACAGCAAGGCCACTCTGTCCACCAGAGACACCCATACATACAGACTCCTGGTATCTGGCATGTCCTGTGATGGTCATTACAATCATTTGGTCATTACTGTTACTGCTCTAGAGAAAGCAGCTAATCGAGACCAGACAAGGAGCCAGTGCTGCTTCACAAAGATCAC
Source organism: Capromys pilorides (assembly GCA_004027915.1). Lineage (NCBI taxonomy): Eukaryota > Metazoa > Chordata > Mammalia > Rodentia > Capromyidae > Capromys > Capromys pilorides. The sequence goes on from PVKN010028819.1 coordinate 9,627, forward strand.
TTTAGGTCAAGTTTCTTTTCTGAAAATACTGTCTACACTCAAGTACCAACGTTCTCCCCAGGAAGAGATAGGAAAATTACCAAATATGGTTTTCTCTAAAACATACATCCAAGGGCTGAGGAGATAGCTCAGTGGTCTAAGCACCTGCCTGACATGTGCAAGGATCCAAGTTCAATCCCTGGTACTACATGCTGCGCCAAGCACAAAACCCCAGGTGCACCGTGCTGGCCACCGAGACCAGGCACCTATAATCCCAGAGTTGGGGAGACTGAGACAGGAGGATCACTATGAGTCCAAGTGGCATAGTGAGATCCTATATCAAATTAAATAAATAAATAAGTAAATAAATATCCAATAAACCTACTAATACTACCCAATAAAAAAATGGAAACTAAACTGTAAGCTCAAAAACAAAAATAAAGAGAAGGGGTCTTTTTGTTTTGTACTCCAATTTAACTTTTTAAAGACTGAGCACCAAGTGTAAGTGAAGCAAAGCAATCAAAAGCAACCTTTTTTACTTCTAAAATACCGTGTCAGGGCCGGTGGTGAGATAACTCAGTGGTCTAATGCACCTGCTTCGGCAAGCTTAGGCAACTGCAGGGACCTCGGTTCAATGCACGGCACCTCGTACTGTGCCAGCCCCACCCCCAGGGCAGGCTGAGCTATAACAGAAAAAGAGAGAGAGAGAGAGAGAGAGAAAGTTAAAATAAAAATAAAATGTCATGTCACTTTCCTTAAATCATCCTAATGAAGCCCTATGGAAAGAGACCATTACATTTAGGTCACCTACTTTAATCCAGAGTAGTAAATTGAAGTCATTCAATTGTCAAAGCAACATTTTGTGCCGGAGGAAATCCTCCCCTTATGTATGTCCTTAGGTCTTCTAGCCCTCCCAGGATTAGGATCAAAATTACCTCGGAGCTCCCTTCATAGCCAACAAAAAGAGAGTGAAATCATTACTCAATTTGAAGGATCCATCAAATGAACATAGAGTTACTTGGGAGGAGATTCTTAGGCCCGAGGGAAATTCGTGCATGACCCCTAATTAGAAATCAAATGTTGTAAGGAGTATGGCCTTCTCGACTTGTCACAGCACAGAGAATCTTAACAAGCCTGCTTCCACCTATCCCTGATGACACAATGCCAAAATGCAGCTCAGTAAAAAGCAGCCCACCAGAGGCCAAAATTGTGCGCATGATTGTTCCTCAGGCTGGGCTGCCTCTCAGGATGAGCCCAGAGAACTACAAGCACAGTGGGGGAAACAAATCCTGCACCCTGCAGGATCAGTCCAGGTAAATGCTCAGTGGCAGGGTGACCTTGCGTCACTTTACAGGTACCAAAAGGCAGACACCGACTGCTGCTGATTAGGCCCAGGCTTTGCCCACCAATCAGCAAAGGGGCGGGGCTGCTCTCAGGTTGGCCCCTGACAGCCTGGTCATGGAGGCCCCCACAGTCCTGTGGGGCCAGGGGAGAGCAGGCCACACAGGCAGGGACACAGCTTTCCCAGAAGAATGGTAAAGGTGAGTTCGTTCTTGCTTAGCTGGGTTTTTCCATTATCCCTGGCAACTAACGGAAATTTTCAGTATAGATTATGAAGCTTAGCTGTTTGTCACTCCTATAATAAGCCTTGTCCTGGCTTATCCAGGAAAAGCCCACTGAAAACTGGTGTGTTTCCCAAGTTAAAACATGTAATGAAGGGAGGGGAGGGGAATGAGAAAAAAATAATATATATGACATACAGGTACAAAATCCCTATGATGAATGTGATAATTATACATGGTGAATATGTACTAATAAAAAATAAATTTTAAAAAATACATCTGTAGGAAAAGAAGACATTCATACTAAATCTACAAAACCTTTCAAGGTTGTGGTGGACAGATGATAACCATGAAAAAAGGTATATTTTGAAAATTATCTGGATTCAAATGCAGTTACATCACTTCCAGCTGTGGAATTTTCAGTAAATTTCACATCAGTTCTTCACCTCCCTTTCCTCATCTAAACATGTAACCTTACAAAGTCGTTTAGAAAAAGAATCCGTGTATACAGATTATCTTGCGTTTTGTAGATTCTAGTAAATGCCACCTGTTATTACTAATTTTGGTTTCATAGCAATCCTGTTTGAAAGGTAACCCAGGACTATAAGCGCATTGTTATCACCCCGGTGCTGGACACTTCAGCAGCATCCCAGCTCTCAGTGTCCTTGCAGCAGGTGCAGCTCGAGGGGACCTGGCCCAGAGGGGACCTCTAACCCAGAGGCGGTCAGCATTTAGGGCTCCCAGAAACCACGCAGTCTCACTCTGCACCTAGTAACTCGCTTCTCTGCCCTCTCTCGCTTATCCTGAGCACGGAGAACCTTGGGGGTGGGCGGTCCCAACTGAAAGGTTCCAGAGACAAGGGAGCCACAAGGGACCATCCTGGCAAGCAGAGGTCAGGCAGAAGCAATTGCTCTGAAATGGAGAAAAACAGGAGTAGCCAAAGCCAAAGAAAGAGGATGGGAACGAAGTGAGGCACTTCAGCTAAGGTTTTCTAAAATCCAGATGATGAATTATACAGAGGTGACTTCTCGGAAGACGGCAGAGGGATACCTAGCAGCAGAGATGCAGCCTCTGCGATACCTGGGATCCAGATGCTGGAATACAGCAACGTGAGGAAGAGGAGGAGGCTGGAAGTGAGTCAGCAAAGGTCTGAAGCGAGAATTAGAGCCCACGGGGAGAGCAAAGAGAGGGACCACGACGCAGAGGAGGGCGGTGGCGAGCGTGCTTTCTCCCAAGCCGTGACACACCCTGTGGAAGGCGTGGCTTGAATCTACAGATGCACAGTGACTCCTGGTGACCCCAGAGGCTGCCATGGAGAAGCACAGCATTTTGCAGAACAGAGCAGTGGACTGCAGTGGCTGGCGATCAGACCCCCTCCCAGATGAAGGCAGTTGGCCCATAGTGATTTCGGAAAAGGGCCAGCGGAAGTCAGAACTGCGAGCAGCTGCAGCGCGGCGCCACCCAGCAGCTCCAGGTGTCAGAGGGAGGCACAGCCAGGCTGACGGTGGTCATCCGTCAGCAGCAGGGGGCCCAAGCGCAAGCCTGCAGGAGTCACGCAGAGTGTTGTGGGCTGAAAAACTCGGGGCCCAGCCTCCCAGCCAGCAACCAGAAGCAGCTTGAACTGCAGTGGGAAGAAAAGCCTAGGTTCGCTGGGGTTATCCACCACAGCAGGGATCCTACTGCTGGCGTCAATCCAGGGGAATCTGAGCTCTGTCTGTCCCTCTGTCCACCAGTGACAGCAAAGACATGCCCTGAAGTGAACATTTATCTTCTGCTTTTCTTGTTTTCTTTGCTTTTTTTTTTTTCAGGTTTTTTCCATTTTTTTCTTTTCTTGTTTGTTCTTATTTTTATATGAAAACATTGTTTCTAGTCATTTTGCTGTCTTGTTGTTTCTCATTTTTTCCCTCCTGACTTCTTCAGCAGTTCCCCAAGCTTGCATAACCTTCCTCTGTCCTTCTAATCCTTTGCTCTTCCATTTCTCTAATTT
>PVKN010028820.1:0-13148 GCA_004027915.1 Capromys pilorides
CATTTAATCTCCTTAAAGTATATGTTACAGTTTTCTTTGTGCAATGGCCAGTCGGGATAATTTTAGTTTCAGAGCGTCTTTATTTAGGAACAAATCAAAGAAACACAGGAGAAGAAAGTGCAGTAGCTTCGTTGATGGTGCCTGAGGGAAGCCTTACAACTTTCTCATAGAAAAGTTTGAAGATTAATAGAGCATTGTTTGGATCAAAAGAAAGCAGCAGGGTGAAAACATTCCTCAAGAAACAGTGATGGAAACTCATGAAAATAAGCATTTGAATTGGATGTAGTGGACATACAGGAAAGTAGGGGGGAAACATTTAATGCAAGTTGTTTCTCAAATCTCAGAGAAAAAGAGTTAATATAGACTGTCCATTTCTAGTTCACAAAGCTCTGAAGTCTGAGGGTTTTTTGGGTACCAGCATAGCACCAAAGTCAAAAATTTCTCAGTATAAAATTTTCATTTGGAAAATAACTTAGATATATCATTATGTACGTACAGAATTCTAAAATAAAAAAAAATCTTGGAACACTTCTGGTTTGAAGCATTTTGGACAAGAGATGTTCAACCATATGAATTTAGAAGGTGCTTAAACACAGCAAAACCACAATCTACAAGACAAGGAAATAACTAAAATACAGAACAGGTTGACAGGCGGGGCTTAGGGAGACAGGGAGTGAGATCACGCTCCGTGACTTAGTCGTCCCCAGTGTTGGGTCATTCTTAGGTGCTCGAGAAATATTGTGAGCAAGGGAGTCTGGGCAGAGGCTCGCTCCACCGGCCAGGAGGGGAGCAAGGCTACCCCTGCTGTGTCCGGGCAGGGCAAGCGGTGACATCTCAGTAGGTGCCTGTAGGACTGTGCTGGGGGGAGGACGGAGCTTTCTGTATAGCACATTTTTATTTTGTAGAAACTCCATCAAGGCTGGAGAGCAACGTAGACGTCTTAGCAGCGGAAGTGAAGGAGGAGGCCAAAGGAACTTCCATTGGGCTTGAGAATGGAAGCCATCCGCTAACATCTAGAGAACAGCTAGAATTGGAGATGAGGATGAGCAGAAAGATTTGAAAGTGGCTAATAGGGCTCGGAGTACCATGAAGTTGTCACTTTGCTCTGCTGGGCTGTTGATGGTGGCAGCTACTTCGTGCCACACAGCAATGTCAATGAGCCGGGCAGCAAGGCACCTGAGTGTCCCAGCCGCTTGTTGAAAGGGACAGGTGAGCTCATGCGAGTTCTTTGTTCATAAAGGACGATCTCTTACCAACGGCTGCTGGCCTCCTGTTGGACAGGATATTCACGGTAAATACTGAAAGGAACACAGAGAATTCTAAGACAACTCCTGGGCTGCTTGGAAGCTGAGAGATGAGTTAGAGGGATAGCTCGCTTCCGCGTGTGCGAAATGACCTGCGAGATGCAACCCTGCCAAGATGTTCAGGGCGTGTCATGCCGCATACTTCACAAATGGGAAAGGCGGTGAGAAATTTCACAGTGGTTTCTGAGGAGAGGTGCCACTTCGTGCAGCCCCTTACTTTGGGAAGATAGAAGAAGATGAAGATTTCGGGTGGGAGAAGAGAGTGAAAGCAGAGATGGAGATAAAAGTAGCCTCAGGTGGAAGGCGCTGCCCAGAGGCCCAGCAGCTGTGGGGACCCCTGAGGCGACTCCTCCTGTGGAGACCCTGGCTGGTCTTCAGCCCCCTGGGTGGCCCCTGTGGGTGGCTGTACAGCGCCTCAGCCCACAGCCCAGTCTTATCTGGATTGCTGCATAGACTCCTGACAGGACTCCTGGCTTCCAGTCCCCAGCCGCCCTGATCTCTACCCAGGGCCTCCAGAGTTATCTTTCTAAAAATCAAACTTGCTTATGTCTGCTATCTGCCTGGAGTCATCTGGGCTACTCCAGATTTTGAGAAAATATTCAGGCTCTTGAGTTTGACACACAGGGTTTTCTCTTGGTATGCTCTGTGTCTGCCTTGTCACTATTGGCTATGCCTCAGCCTTGAAACATACCCGAGTTCCCTGAAAACTTCCTTCATTTTTGTCTTTGTGTTTCTTCTGCACAGAACTCATTTACACATTTGCGTTTGTTTCTCCCTCTGTTAAAAATCTCTGTAACGCTTGTTAACCTCAACTCATCAAACTTGACCTCTTAGACCCTATACCTGACTTAGCTCCAGGCCCTCACTCTATGAACCCCTAAAATTGTGGAGCTATTCAAAGACAATCGAGCTCTGTAAGGACAAGGCTGTCCTTACCTCCTTTGCCCCTCCAGTGTGTAATGTGGGTGCCTGATGTTTTTTGAGGAACCCAGAAAAAATGTTTAGTGACAGAACACATGTGAGACCACGCTAGTGAGAATGGCGACAGGGCCATTTGGGGACCAGCCTACCTGGGCAGAAGTCCCACTCAGCACACTGTGACCTGAGGGAGTGTTAAAGATAAGACCCCATACTAGTTAAGTGACAAGAACAGAAGTTAGGGCCGGCGAGATGGTTCAGTGGTCTAAAGTGCCTGCGTAGGAAGGCTCAGGCAACTGCAGGGACTGCGGTTCGATCCCCGGCACCACATGCTGCGCCAGCGCCACCACCAGGGCAGGCTGAGCCAGCCACAAAATAAATAAATAAAGAAACAAACACAACAAGCAAACAACTAAATAAATAAATAAAATTAAAAAAAAAAAAAAAAGAACAGAAGTTAATCCATAGCAACTCTTAGAATAAGGAAAAGAGTTGTTAACTGGAGTTTGATTTGATGTAACAGCATTTTAAAGGGAGAATGAGGAGAAGAGGAAGGGAAGCAAAACTCAAGAGAAGCAAGGAAGTGCAAGAGTAGGCCGGCTGTGTTTGTTAATTGGTAATTGTGAAAGTTAGGATCCTGTCCTCCACCGAGGTTAGGACAGTCCCCAGCCTCAGGTATTGCTGGAGCAAACAGTGAATACATTGTTGGAGCTCTTGGGTTTTCTTACATAAGCACTTAAAGGCGTGCTAGGGTCATCCTAGGGGTGGGGCTCTGATACCGTGACAGCCTCGGCTCAAGTCTTCATAGGCCAAGCTTGGGGCCTGAGTGAAAAGAGGACTCGGCAGTCTGCCTCAAATTTGAGATAAGAGAGTATTTCAAAATTTGTCTTAGTCTGTTTTCTGTTCCCACAAACTGATAGAATAGAAATTTATTTAGCTTATAATTCTGGGGATTGGGAAGCCCAAAAGCCCATGGCTGGTGTCTGGCAAGGGCCTTCGTGTCCCAGGCAAGGCTAGCAAGGGGGGATCTGTGGGTGGAGAGACAGGAAGCACAAGGGCAGGGCCTCGCTTCCTATTCCTGGAAAACCACTAATGCTGTCTAGGGGTCCCTGTGTTGTGACCTCAACTGGCTCTAATTTACTCCTAAAGATCCTACCTCAAAATACCACTTCTTAATTTAGGGGTGAAGCTCCCAGCCCATGACTTGGGAAATATATTTAAGCTACAGCAGAACTTAGGTAGAACTGCTAATGAAGTGTAATTTTTCAAAGCCAGTTTAACATTTCTTAGTCTCTTCAGAGCAAGTATTTTGCCAGGTGCTTTATCTCTAAACTGGGCAGGGTAGTTCCTATCTATTGAGTTTTTGTGGATTTTAAATGTGTTAATTTATATAAGATGTTTTGAAACACTTCTGGTATGCTAGTAAACACTCAAAATACTAGCTACCATTTTTAGCATTGTTGTTGCTATAGCTGAGCAAGTTTTTGGTTTTAAAAATTAATTTCATAATATAATCCATCCTCGTTATTCACAGATTCTGTACTCACGGACCCAAACCCTCGCTCAAGTGTATTTCACCCCCCAAGTCCACGCTCACGTGGTGCATTCAGGATCCTCCAAATACAAACCCCTGTAGCCTGGTGATCTGCAGACACACACAACATGGTAAAGGTCTCTTGCACCTCCCAGGGGAGGTGGAGCCAGCCCTGCTTTCCCGCGTCAGCCTCATTCTGTAAGCACGTTGTTGTTTTCGTGACAGGCTTAGAGGTACGCTTTTTCCCTCTGGGCCCCAAGTATAATGCTCAGTGTCACTGGTGTTCTTCAGCCAGGAAGTCTGTGGTGTGCCTTAGGGAGAAATGCATGTCAGAGACCAGTTTTATTCAGGCATGGGTTCCATTGCCCTCGGCCATCAGTCAATATGAGGCATTAAATCGGAGTCTTTCAACAGAAATACAGATTTAAAAAGGACTATACATTGCATTGGTCACGTGGCAAAAGCATCACCAAAGACCTACAGGCATCTAACCTTGCATTTTTCTAGGAGCAGTGGCTCAGTGTTGACTAATATAGCATTTGTGGTGACTTTCATAAGAGCCTTGAAGCCACGAATTGATTGTACCTCAGTATAATACTGTTTGGAAGAGTTAGCATGAATGGCACCCCTTAACGTGCTTACGTAAACTCCGTGTCATGAGGAGAATCTCAATTTATTTGTGATGTGAAGCAGGAAAAAATAGCAGCCGAAGACTAAAATCATGTTGTGGTAACTTTTCCTATGGCGTAAACCAGTCTGTGCTTCGCTAAGTGTTGTCCCTGAGCTAGCAAACTGGCACCTAGTGGGAGCTGGCTGGAAAGGCAAGTTCTTAGAGCTGACTGGCACCAGGCTGACTGACGTCTTTCCACTGTTCTCTAAGAATCCAGGGGCAGGAACACCTAAAAAAAAAAGGTGAAGGTGAGAGTGAAAAATTATAGAAGATGGTGCTTAAGAGTCCAGGATTCTTTCCAACAGCCAGTGTTAAAACAACAGCATTTACCTGGCAGGCACAAGGTCCTGAGTTTGATCCCTGGTACCACACAAAACAAACAACAACAACAACAAAATCCAGCATTTAGCCGTGAGGAGGATATGAGCAGTCCTGAGAGAACTGTTCCCTCAGGGTGATGGGGCGAGAGCCAGCTGCACCGCCTGGTTCATGCTCCTGCTTCAGGCCATTTGATTTTCCACAAGCTTTGCTCTTCAGGATGTTTCTTTATGACACCTAAGTGTTGACTATTAATGCAAGGAAGGTGGTTATGAGGTAAAAACAAAATGAAAGGAGCAGCTGCTCTTTACACCATCAGATCATGGGAGGGATGTGAACAGGCAGTGTTTTTCTTCCTTGCATGATTGAGGTCAATTAAGGTGCATGTTACTTTTGCAGGATGGCCTAGGGCATGGCTGCAATACTAGTGGAAGCAAGAGAGGGAGTTCAGAAGGTGCGCAGAGGAGCAATGCCAGGCTCCCTCCTTTCTGCTTGTTTCCTCCTCCCAACCCTCCTTCCCAAATGTATTATTACTACTACAGAGTTTTTCCTTCATGATGATCCTTAGGTCATTGACCTGCTGACCAGCTATAGTGCTAAGCACTTCCGATTTAGAACTCAGGTCTCCCTTCTTTCACGTCGTATTTCTCACACAGTGAAGGTCTTGGACAGTAGCATTCATTCCAGTTCAAGAACATAATTTAAAAAGCCATAATTTTTAATAATCCATTATTTGTTTCATTATAAAGATTGTGTAGATGCCGTTTGCATTTTCTGTGTGTAAAGCTTTTCTTTGTTATACTGTGTTCTACATGAGAAGCGCTGGATAAGTTATTTATAGTTTATCATGTTTTGGAATTTTCTTTTTTTTAGTATTAATTTTATTTATTTATTCATTTATTTTTCTTTTAGTAACAAATACCAACGTGCCATTTTCAAAGCACATTAGTAGTACATTCCCAATAATTGATACAATGCATATGGTTGTCCTCATAGTATTGATACAGAGCACAGGATGTAGACATGATAATTTTTCTAAATCCTTTTTTCTTAACTTCCATTTAAACCTGAAAATTTTGTACTTTTATTCTGATACATGATCAGACCTATTTAAAATCTGGGTTTTTAAAGATTTAGGATCATTTCTAGCATGTTTTGATTTATTGTAGACTTGGAATTTTGTTGGCTCATTCTAAAACATTAGAATGCTTTAGAAGTTAAAATAGGATGTAGATAACTTAAGGGTTTTTTTTGTTTTGTTTTGTTTTTTATGCATTTGGTACAGGGTCTCACTATGCAGCTTGGACTCATAGTGATCCTCCTGTTTTCAGCCTTTCCAGCAATGAGAATCCAGGCGTATGCCACTACCCCGACTCAGTCACTCACCACCCCCTGGCTCAGGGTGCTCAGGGGTGGGGCCGGCACAGCACCTAGTGCTGGGGATCGAACCCTGGTCTCTGTGCTTGCCTAAGCAGGTGCTTAGTCTGCTGAGCTATCTTGCCGGCGCTCAGATGGTGAATTTATATGAATCAATGAAAAGTAAGATTCTGTTTATAAATGTCTACTCAAGTTTCCTCCCCTGCCAGTAATAAATCCTTAGAACTTAATAGAACTTCAAAATCTGAGTATGGTAAAAAATAAATTATATATCGCATACCAAAACATACAAGGAAAACTATTAGTGTTGACTTACCAATAAGCAATTTTTATATTCTAGGCTCTGAAAGTATCCTGCCTACATAGTAAACATGATAAAGTTTCATAGATGAGCAAATTAACTTTTCAGCACAAGCTTTACTTGAGTGTATCTTGGCTTCTTTCTTGACAGCTATAACCTTACAGTGACAGCAGCATTTTTTTTTTTTCTGGGAATTGGATAATCTTGCATTTGGGGAAATGTTTTTTTTAAATGAATATCGTAATTTTCAATGACAATTTATAATTCATGATATGCTAGTATTCCAACAATTTATAAGAACTAACCCCACCACCCACATAAAAGACTACACAGAATGGAAGAATTTTGGCTGACTTACCCTATATAATTGTTGAGCCGAAGTAGATGGCGAACAGTACCACTTTTAATGATTTAGGATTTTGAAATAATATTTTAAAATATTAATCTCAATACCGAAGTATACTATTTATTGTTGGCTAAAATACGTTTATCCTTCATCTGTTTATAAGGATCTAATCATTATATAAGTTCTGTGCAGAATTGCCAAGATCATATTTTTTCATTCATCTTTTTAAAAAATTATTTAATTTTTGATCGTAAGAACTGCTGACACTGGGTAAACTGTTGTACAAATTCTGGAAATGCTGAGAGTCTTTTTGAAAGGCGAAGTCTTGAAAGTACATTTCTCCAGGGTCAAGTCTCTTGAGAGTCGGATTGGCTGCCCTCTAGTTGTTCACTACAGGGAAAAAGATAAAGGTTCAGAAACTGGACATGGGGCAGCACGCTCCTAAGGTGAAGGCTTTCTGTGAGCCTCCAAGCGCCTGTGGTCTCTTAGAGATTAAATCTGGGCTTTGTCAGTAGTGGGCCCTGTAGATCTTTTATTTTCTATGGGTCCTGAGTGTAACATCTTTGGCCAAATGGTCAGAAAATAGACATTTTTTTTTTTCCTAAAAATGATCACTATTTACCATGTAAATTTCTTTGTAAACTCTGGGGGAAGAAGTAACCCATAGAGAAATTAGCTCTTAACTGCTGACAAGCAGGGCAGCCTTCTCCGGAGAGATTTTGGACCAAACTCTCTGCCGACACTGAGAAGTGGTTCTCCAAGAACCAGGCCTCCCTCCACGGGTAGCCAGGAAAAGGAAGGGCACTGGGGATTCTTTGCTGTCTCTTAGCTAAATTCAGAACCCAAAACCCTGAATCCATTTGGCCACCTTATCAGTGAGTGGATGGCCTTTCTTCCCAGGCTATTCAATGGAGGTTTATGATGAGCTTAACTGCTTTCCTCGGGATGGAAAAGGAGGAGGACTGTGACCCTGACGCAGGGCGGCAGTTCTTGGAGTGTGCGAGGAGAGGTCATGGCGGAGAATGATGCTTCCAGCAAACTGATATTTCTGTTCTTGCTACAGTGGGAACAGTGTGAGAATCACATAGATGTTCTCTCACCCCAGCTTTTCTTTAGTGATGTCTGTCATAAAACTTACCTATATAAAAAGTTCTCTATAAAGATTTCAGTCTTTTTGTGTCATGGTTTATTTGTCGTTATCTTTAAGATTCCTTGATGCTGCTACCTTCATGTACTGTACACCCAACACTGGTCTATTATAGATTCAGGTTTGGAATTGTATTCTCCACAGTTTGCTCTACTTTTTCTTTTATTTCTATTCTTTTCTTTTCTTTCTTTCTTAAAGATTTATTTTTTGGTACACAGTCTTACTACACAGCTCAGACTCAGTGATCCTGCTGTCTCTCAGTCTCCCCAGTGCTGGGCTTATACATGTGTGCCACCATGCCAGCTTTCAGTGTGGGGGCTGGCATGGCATGCAGTACCAGGGATTGAACCTGTGTCTTTGTGCTTGCCAGGCAGGCACTGAAGACCACTTAGTTATCTCCTTGGTCCCTGTTCTGTCATTTCTTGATTCTAGTTCTTATTATATTTTACATTTGAAACTTTTAAAGGTTATCCTCAGTACTTTATTTTTAAATTCTATATTATTATATGGCTGTAATAATCTGTTTAAAGATAAAATGCAAAAAAAATATAAATCAGTAAGTAGGCCATTTGTAAAATCAGGTCCAATTCTTACCTCCCAACTCCATCCCAGGCCATCTGTTGCTATCCATTTGCTTTAGTTTTGGTGGGGTGAATTTTCCAGTGATGTTACAGTGTTTTAGGCCATATGACATGATGGAAGGTGAAGCTGCTAACCTTGCAGAAGGTGTTGGATTTGATGAACTTGGGGAAGGTGGTGACGGGGAACTTGAATTATATGCAAACTGATTCCTGACAGTTAGTTTATATGGAAAGGGTAGTTAGGTGACAGATAAACTTATAAAAATGAAGTTGCACATTATAATTGCTACAGGCCATTGGGAAATGAATGAGATTCTCAGATACTACCAAAAATGATTATCTTTTCATATATATCATAGGATCACTTATTTTCCCCCCCAAATTTACACTGAAAATAATTTTATTTTTGTTTATTTTTGGTACTAGACATCAAACTCATAACCTCGTGCTTGCCAGGCAGATGCTGTACCACTGAACTATATCCCCAACCCTGAACATAATTTTAGATCTAAGAATTTGTATATGTTTTTCATGGTGGCACCTGAGTTTATGAATCCTTGTGTTTGTACCCAATTTGGTTTGCAGACAGAAGTGTTTGGGGACGTTTTCTTTTTTTTATTGCATTTAATAAAAAATAACAATGTGACAGTTTCAAAACATGTTAGTAGTACATTTTCAGTATTTGATACAATGCATATTGTTATCCTCCTAGTTGTTATACAGAGCACAGGGTACAGACATGATAATTTTTCTAATCATCATTGGTACAAAAAAAGTTTCTTCTCATTGAACTAAGAGAAAGTAGTTGTATATATAACCCAATGTTCCATAATCACAGTGGGTTATTGGCAAAACTGGCAAGGATGGAAGCTGTTGATTTAAGCCTTTTACAGCTCAGCATGTGAATCTAGCTTCACGTCTTATGCCTCGTGGTTAAACTTTTCTGCTGGGTGGTTAAGGGCAAGTTAAAGCAAGACCTGTATAACAAAACATGTAAAGTTTTCTTTTTGATTACAAAGTCTGCAACATGTATGTCCATGGGAGTATTTTCCACACGAACGCAAACATTTTTCTGTCTTCTAAAATTGTACAATGAATTTTGTGAACCAAGACACCACTCTATAATAAAATCATTTTTAAAAATAAGGTGATACAGTTGCTTAGTTTTTAATTTCTCTTATCAGGGAAAAAATTGAATTTTTTTCACAATTTGTTCTGAAATATTGGTATCTGCTCATGTCAGTCAAGCCTTGTTGTAGGATCAGAAAATATGCTAGTTCTATTAAACAGAAGGTTTTACTGTATAAATAAAGTATTCCTGTGGAAAAGTGGAAAGCTTAACGGGTCAATTTTTTTTTCGTTTATTTTTATTTTTTATTTTATTTTTATAGAAGAATCCACAGAGTGTTCATTCAGGGTCTCACTACTAGATTGTACTTGTAGTCATCTGCCTGTTTTCAGCCTCCCAAGAGCTGGTGGGTGCCACCACGCCCAGTCTCAATTGCTGGCTTAGAGTGCCCTGGGGGTGGGGCTGGCATGGTGGGGTGGGGGAATCAAACCCTTAGCCCAGCCCTTGCTCCTGCTTGCAGGTGCTTTAATCCACTGAGCTATTTGGCTGGCCCTAACTGGTCAGTTTCTAAAATGAAGCTTTCGTAGTTTTTGAATCATGATTGACCAGGCAGGCTAAAACTTTAGAGATCATTTTTGCAAACTGGAGAATGGATGTTGGAGTGTTGTCTCAGCAAACTTCAAATTTTCCCATTTTCACTGTCAACCGAACTGTCAAGACACAGAGGAGCACGCTGCTCCCTTCTAAACCTATGTGTGACTGGTCTCACCTAAGTGGCTCAACCTTGCTGAAGAAGGGTGTGGACATACAGCCTTTTCCTCACTTCAGGGGATGGTGGGGAGTGAGAAGAGCCGCTCCAGCCTAACTGGCACAGTATCTGCAGAGGACTCCACTTAAGATTGTTCTAGGCCACCCATGCTAGTCTATGGGAACTGCCCCTGAGCTGCTGGGAGGTAAGTGAAGAGGCAGCTAGATCCAAAAGCCACAGTGTGCTGGTGGCTGGGGAATAGTGGTCCTGGGCAGCAGCAAGACCCTTGCACCCCCTCAGTTTGGGGGAGAGGTGGGGGGAGTACATACCGGTTAGGATGAATGTTCATCTCATGCTCACAGCAAAGAGTCGAGTGCATCTGTGGTAAGCAGCTGCATCCTAAAGCCCCGCATGCCACTCTCATATTTTCTTTCTGTTCATAGTATGCTGGGGAACAGTGCAGGGCGGACAGGCTGGGGTTCGTCATGGGGATTCGTGGTGGGAAGGCTCAACGGGGCAGTGCTCATGGCCCGCTCTGTCCCACACAAGCCTTTCACTGGTGCCACTTAACACATGTAATAGGGTTCTCTTTTAATTGTGCTGTTTAGCTGCGTAATTTAAAATTTATAAATCCTAGAAATTGTTCTAGTGCCTCTACTGTTATGTCTGTTGTCATTCACCTCAGGACCTGTGCCTCTGGCCTGTGACTGTAGGCACATCAATCCGTGGGGACAGAAGCATATTAATCGCCGCTGTGCGAGGTCTCACATTCTTCATTGTGCCTGTGTGGTTTTTTGTATTGTTTTACTAACTGTTCTTAGGTTTACTTATAAAAAGATGTATAAAAACTATGATGAAAAGCACTGCCCTAGGTAATATTTAAAAATTGGAAAAAATAAATGAGTGTTGGAAAAATCTCCCAGAATCTACTTCTGCATGTCATGAGTCAGTTAACCTTTCTGTATGGTTATCATGAGTCGGAAAGTAAGAACTCTAGTTATATAACAGGATAACCAACACAAATACTGATTAATGATTAACGATCACTTCTAAGGGTACACTGGGAAAGTGAACACAATCTCTACCTTTCGCTGACCCCGAGTGACAGTGAAACATTGAATAGTTGTACACACTTACCTAGGGTGAATGCAAAACTAGGGTCCTGTCTTTTACTTACTTGTATTTGTTAGCATCATCATTAGAGCATGGGATTTAGTATGGTCAAATAGGACAGGAAACTGTTTATAATAGTTATTCTTTTTACCACAGACTACTTAGAAAATATAGCACAATTTTCTAAACTGAATATTATATTTTATGCTTTGATTAGAAAAATAATGACTGATATGGTACATATATGTGTATGTGAATACTTACTATAAATATGGTTTACCTTAAAATACTGCCTATTCGAAGTGCTCATCTTTATCAATCATGGAAACCCATCAGTTATCACCTTTTGATATGCCTTGGGCAAAGTTGTAAACTGTAGCACGTGCGATGCAGGGGACACGGCACACTCTCACAGGGTATGCGCCCACGCTGTTATACATGTTAAAAAGAGTTCACTTATTAGAAACTTAATATTTTAAAAATAATTCAGTGATTATTTTTAAAGGATGGCTTCCATTAAGACTCAGAATTACTTTAAAAGTGTCTTTAAGGAATATCCTAATAGCAAATGTTCCTGGGCAGGAAGAAGTTCGTTTTACAAATAAGCTGTAAGGGGCTGGGGCTATAGCTCAGTGGCACAAGTGGCTGTCTTATAAGGGCGAGGTCCTGAGTTTGACTCCCAGTATAAAAACAAAAATAAAAATGAAAAACTGTTGCTCGGAATACTTTCCTATTCTCTGTCATCTGTTTGTCCTCAGTGTCATTTGAATATGAGATCAGTAATGAAATTAAGATCTTGTGGTGCTGTTTGTGAACCACTTTAAAACCCAAGGATAGAAAAAGAGGGCATACAGACCAGCTGTTATCTTTCTGTGAAAGGATCTCTCTGGAAGCGTTACAACCAGCAAATACAACTTTGCTTACTTTTACAATTACTTTTCTGATATTCTGCTTTTTCCTCCTTTCGTACTGACCTGCGTCCATTCTTGTCCTCCCTCAGGCAGCTTTAGACATGAAGTCTGAAGGACAGGCAACTGTAATTCAGCAGCTGGAGCAGACCATCGAGGACTTGAGGACCAAAATAGCTGAATTGGAGAAGCAGTACCCGGCCCTGGATGTGGAGGTGGCCAGCAGCGCGCCAAGGCTTGAGAATGGAGTGACAGCCGCAGACGGTACCTGTCCGGACGGTCTCAGACCTGGAGAAAAGGATGCGCACCATGCCAGGATTGTTCAGGCAAAATCAATACAGACTTCGCCAACGGAAGAGGGTAGGGTGCCAGCGGCGTGGCCATCCGCCGAGCCTGCGGAGGCGGCCGCCCCACCTGCAGCTTCTGGACCTCAGGCGAAATTCTGTTCTGAGATTTCTCTGATTGTGTCTTCGAGGAGAATATCAGTGCAGCTGGACGCCCATCCGCCCGTGCCGGGCGTGTCGCAGCCTCCGCCCCCTCCCGGAGGCCAGGGACAGCCCGGGTCGCTGGCCTTCCATCCACCTTTTCATACTGACTCTGAAATCAGCCATGAACGCTCTGTTTCTGCCCCCTACGGAAACAGCGGTAGCAGCCCAGCCGCAGCCCCGGCCCCGCCGCCTCTGCCTTGCACAGAGCCCTCCCGCGCCATTCCTGGTCCGGGTGTGGAGACTCTGCCACCTGCCCTCGGTGTGACAGTGCCTGCTTTGTCCAGTACAGGGGTCCCCCCGCCCCCTCCTCTGCCAGGTTCTGAAAT
>PVKN010028821.1:0-13147 GCA_004027915.1 Capromys pilorides
CTTTTGAAGTTTATTCTTTATCCCTACATCCTGGGAAAGATAAAGGCTGTTGTCCAGGTGAAACTGTAATCTCCTGTTTTTTCATATATGAAAATGTAGGATACCACACAGAAATCCTTTCCAGTCTTTATTGTAGAAGATAGCAGTTTTTAAAAATAATTAAAAGATTATATTTTAATATATTTTTTCATAACTTTTATTCCTGTCATTCAGATATACTGATTCCAAGATTCATGACTGAAAGTTTTTAATTTTTCTCCATGCCTTTTGCGGGGATTTCCTAAAGATTAAATGGAGTCAGAAATTGGCATATGTTGTGTGGCTCTTCCTATACATCTGGCAAAATAGTATGAATTTATCCATGCCACTTGCAGGCAGAAAAAAAGCATTTCCCTCTTCCCTAGACTCCCCACCAACATTACGGCAATCTGCAGGCAGGACATAATGACAGAAGTGTGTGGGTGTCAAGGGTGAGGAGAAACAGGCTCTGACTGGGAAGCTGACATTACGAGATGCCTGTGTAAGCGTGTGGGGATCACCTCAGATATTATTTTTACACCTATGAAATCAGGACTTGCTCAAGAAATCCTTTTTTGGGGAAGGGACCAAGAATCACATGCAACTCACCCACACCAGAATCCAGGCAAGTTTCACATGCACTTTTAAGTCTGGTACCTAACACAACAATCTAATTTGATTTTCACAGGGAGTGTTATCTAATTGTGTAAACTTTGGGCCTGTTCTAGTTTTTTAGCTGCAAACTGAGCTGCTCTTACTTACTCAGGCTTCCTAATTTGCTTCTTAACTTATCACTCATCAAGGTACAAAGCAGTGCAGAGCCTTTCTAGCACACACAGGTGTATAGATGGGTCCCGGCGTGGGAGAGACGGGAGTGGCCTCATGTTGGCTTGGAGCGAGGGCCCAGTGCAAGTAGCTGAGATTCCAGATGCTTCTGGTGGGTGCAGTGAAAACCCCGTGGTATGCAGGGGATAAGGAGAGGTTTCAGAGGAGCAGGAGGGCAGTGCGCTCCGTTGTTAGGTGCACTCAGCAGGCAACAAGCTACTGAAGTCATGACAGGCAGGTGACATGACGCCGGGTTTGTACATCCAATTTACAATGCACTTGGGTTTACCCCATGGTCAAAGGAAGCAATTTTCAGTTGTCGTTTCATTTAAAACATCCAGCTTCCCCCACTCCTCGCCTGATCACTAGCAGCGTGGTGTCCTGAGGGACATGGACCACTGAGCCTCCTCCGCACCCACTCTCTGATCTTCCCGGTATGGCCCGAGAGAATCGTCTCATGTATCACTGGCGTGGAAAAGAGTCACAATTGGAAATGTCATTTCTGCCAGGTACCTACTGCTTTCCTGCCTTTGTGGAGCTGAGAAGTCATTAGTCAAGCCGGCGCCAGTCCAGAACTGTCTGTATTTGCTTCTACAGGTCTGAGAGCATCCCAGGGAAACCCTGTGGATGGGCCCCTCTCATGGCCTCCCTTTCCTTCTTCCTCTTCTTTCTTGAGATGTGTCTTCTGAGTAGGTAGGGAGGCATCCATGGGCCACATGGTGCTGCTGGGTTGCATGCTTGTGTGCTTATCAATGGCAGAAGGTCATACATGTGAGGGCTGTTTTTCTTAGCATGTTTGCAGAGTGCATGCGTGTTGTCAGGTATGGCTGCAGTTTGCTTATTGTCAGTAGGCATAGCTCCATTGTTTGACTGTATCCCAGTTTTCAATTCATTGTACTTTTACATTCAAGGTGCTCTGAGTACCTTGCTATTGAACTGCTGCTGCTGTGAGCATTCTTGAGCTTGCTCCTATGTCCCTGGCAAGAGATCTCCTATGTCCCTGGCAAGAGAGCTCCTAGAACACATACTTGCAAGAGCTGGCCTGCATGGTGTACATAGCTACAGTTTCTTTGGCGATCTCTAAGTTGCTGTTCAACACAATCATGATCGAATTCAGCCCCTTCCGCCCCATCGCAGCTCTCCAACTGCTCCGTGCTCCCTCTACTTGGTGTTTTCGTGCTTCCTTGCTAAGCGTTGCTGTCTGCCAAGTATGAAACGGTTCCTTGTTGCTGTTCTAGTTTGCCTTCTTTGATTGCTTGTGAGATTAAGCATCTTTCTCCGCGTTTCTTCCCCATTTGGCTTTTCTCTTCTGGGAGTTGCCTATTTTTTTCTCTGTATATGTGTTTGTTGATATGTTCTTGAAATATATATTGTCTTGCAGATTAACTGTTCCTACACGTCAAACATTTTCTTCGATTATTTTTTTCTGCCTCTCCTTTTTTATTTTTGCATTAATCGTACAGTTTCAGAGGCAAAATGCGGAGGAGCTTTTCTTTGTTTCTTGTTTAAGAAATGTATTCTAATTTCCAGCTTTCCAGGTATTCTCTTTATACTGTTTTGAAAGTTTGTTATCAAAATGCTTCTCTCTCTTAACGTTTAGAGAAATAAAGTGATCTTAATGCAGAAGGAATTTTTTTTTTAAATGTTGGTTGTGTCCTGTGCCATCATTGAATGAGAGCAGGAGGACTAGGGTGTGTGTCTTCCGCATGGGGGTGGGGGGAGCCCTAAGTCACCGGCTCTACCTCGAAGAGTGATTTCAATACCTGGTGGTTTCCCTAAACTACAGCACCAGGGCGCATCCTAAATGACTGCCTTGAAGGGATCATTGTACACAACTCTGGGGCAATATGTTTACTGTCACTTATTTATGGCACGATTGACTCCCCTATCTTCCTTAAGTCACTTAAGTGTGAGCGTGTGGGTGCCGGCCACTGCTCGAGGTTCTCCCTGCCCCTTCTTCTGCACATTGCCCTGTAGAAAAGGCCAAAAGCAGACAGATAAAGTCAGCCTTTTTGCCCTTTATCTTTAGCTATGGACGGAACATCTACTGGTGCCGTATTGTGAGAGAATTTGTAGCAGAGAGGACTTTTCCTCAAATGACTAAATGCTGTGTAGTGTCCTGTTAATGTAGAGAGTTTAAAGTAGTGCTTAGCCTAGGACTGAAAACACTGCCACTGTGTGTCACACTGTGCCGACGCTTTTGTTCCTGTACTGAAGTCCAGGCCTTGTGCTGTGCGTTACCTCTGTACTTGCGCATCTTAGTGATTGGCTTCGTGCACATGTCCCCCTCATTCTGAAGATGCCATCGTGGGAAAGTGATGTTCTCCAACATTGGCACTGAATCCAGCCTCCTCGGTGTGCATGGGCTGTGTCTAAAATCCCTAACCAAGCCGACTCCATATCTTTTATTTCTGGCATGAACTTGTGCTCTCTGAGAAGCTGTGCTATTTGTTTGGCCTTCTGGGGGTACAGGTTTTGTCTTGTAGAGCAACTTTGCCTGTACTGCAGTGTCTTCCACACTTGTCTTGGTATTTCTGGAGCACTTAACTCCGTGTCTACCATGTAGATGCTTCAGAAATGTTGAGTAACTACAGCTATGCTTTATTGCTATAGGCAGCTATAATTGGCACAGCTTTCATTACCCGGTATTGAAAGTGCTTTTCACATGGGGAGGGGGACACTTCATTGGGTGGCAACCCTATTAGGAGGCTGCTATTGTAGTATCTATCTTTTACAAGCAAAGCAATCAAGCGCATTCAAGTTTAGTAAATTTTGCAGACCCGGGAGCTGTAGTGGGTGGTAATTCTGGGATTCCATCTTCCCAGCTCATGACAGGACCAGGCATAAAGCCACCAGAGGCAATAAAGTCGGCACCTTGAGCTCCATTTCAGTGAGATATGGCACACCACCAACTTGACCACAAGTCCCAAACTTCCTTACTTAGCCTGGTCTCTAGCTACTGTTTGCAACACTTGTAGCCCTAAAAATGATGGTGGGCTGGGTGAGGACAATTTGGTGTTTTAGGTCTGAGTCACCTGCGTAGGTGTGACTCGAGGCTTTGATAAAGTGCTGTGCTTTGACTCCTGCCAGCTGGGTCACCACACGCTGCTCTTAGTAACACCTGTTCGCTTGTTGGCTTTTTTTCTTTAGAAAGCGATTGTCTTTTTATGGTTATTTGGATTCATTTGGGAGCAAGAATGCTTGAGGGTGTTGGACGGGAACCTGAATTTCATTTTCAACCGCCTTGCGCAGGCTGCCTACAGCTTGTGCACGAGAGGCGTTGGCCCGGAAGAGGTGGTTTGAGTGTTGTGTGCTAGGGACGTTTACTTCTCCCCAGGCCTGGACTAGGAGACCCCTCCATCACACGCAACCTCCGAGGGAACACAGAATAGAGGGATTCACGCAGCAGCCACACTTTTTAAAATTTCTTAAGTTACTTTTTGTCCATCAGTGCATGTGCACAGTGAGGATGCCCCGGCCCTCGTGTGGAGTTGCATGGGTGCCAAGCACACCTGGATGACTCCTTCTCCTCTCCTTCCTCTCCCCTCGCCTGCGCCCAGCCCTCTCTTACTTCTCTTCTCACCTGGATCCATCTCCCTGCCTGCTGCCATCCGGTGCGCCTCCTGCTCCTTACTGGTGTTTTTGCTTTTCGGGTAAGAAGCCGCACGATACTTACATGCATGCGTCCGATTATTTCCCTGAACACATGCGCTCGAGAAGTATCCAGTTTCCCACAAATGGCTCCAGCTTTCCACATGTAATCTATGCTAGAGGCGGGACACACCTGGATCAAGGTTGCTGTGTGCATGGCTGGGGATCTTGCTCAGAGCAGTGGCGAGAGCTTGGCTGTGTTAAATCAGCTCCGGCTGTCCTCAGATCCCTCTGTCTTCTTAGCAGAGCTCGCTTCTCCTCTCGGCTTGCCCCATCTGTCTCCTCTTGCATTCTGGCCCCGTGGCGCTTCTCTCCCGCTTTCCCACTGGCCCTCCCCGGCCAGGCCTTTGATGAACTCTTCTCCCCTGCTCAGGCTCATTGACCTGTCCTCCTGGCATCGTTAGCAATGCCTGGGAACCTCTGAGGTCTGCTCTTCAGCTGTTGGCCTAAGCGCTCCTTCGGGAGAGCAGAGGCAGTGAACCTGGAATGACCGCCTCTGACTTCTGGGGGCCTGCTGAGGATTGAGGAATGACTCACCGGATTGAATTGGTGACATACTATTCCAGATAACAGCCTGGGCTGCATTAAATTGACCTTCCCAAATGGATATTTATTGGTGTAGTCTTAAAAGGCTACACGTGTTGGCCGTAATTGCTCTTCTGAGTTTCCCCATGCTGATAGGTGTTTGGACTGAGTGGAAAGTTCTCAGATGAAAGGAAGCCTGGGCGGTAGCTTCAGCCTCCGTGGTGTGGTCACTGTGTCCAGCCCACTGGGCATAAATCCTGTCTTGTAAACAGCAGGGAGATGAATGAGGCCCATGCACATCCTGGTGTCATTATCAGGAACCCCAGCAGGCTTAGACGAGAAGCGCACAGGACAGTGCCTTCTGGAAGCTTTCGAACAAATGAAGGAGAGTTGTGCCCCGAGCTTAGAGCACGCATGTGTGCACACGGATACGGACGCATGAACTACATTTAATTGCAAAACAAAAAAAACCCCTAAACCAACCAAACAGCAACAAATGCTGGGGTGCTTTTAGCGAGCACTTGCAGGTTCGCTTAGAGTTGCAGAGGGGAACCTGGGTCCTCTTCATGTCTCTACTCCTGAGCGGCACAGCAGGGAGTACCACAGGATGGCTGGCTGCTGAGAGGATGGCGGAGGCTTTGCTCCTGAGTCCTCCGCAGCACAGCCAGCTACAACCTTGCACCAAGTTTCGTGGCCTAGTTTCTGGTGTTTGTGGCAATGTTTCATGGCAGTGTTTTATAGGAACTTTCACCCACCCCAGTCCCTTGCAGTGCTTCAAATGTAATCTTAGAGGCTTATTTCAAAGATTTATTTTTATTATTGCTAGGTAGTGTGCGGGTTTGATGGCACCAAGGCCTAAGTTACTATTACTCTTCAGACTAGTTTTCTTCTTGGATTCGAATTTTCCTGGGGGTCAGTACTTAGGCTCTTTCTTTCTTTCTTTCTTTCTTTCTTTCTTTCTTTCTTTCTTTCTTTCTTCCTTTGTTTGGTGAGGCATTACTGTAGATATTTTGATGTATTATGCAACCCATTCTCTTCATGTTTTATAAATGAATAAATAAATGCAAACTATGAAGGAAAATTGTCTGATTTTGTGGTAGACAAAACCTCTAGAGGGTGAGCTCGTGGTGAAGGCTGAGAATCGCTTTCCTTCTCTGTCCTCCCTGGAAAGCGAGTGCACATACCTCCCTGCCCTGCCTGCATGCCCCTCTCATGTCGGAGCCGCTGGGCACTGGGTGGAGCAGGGCACAGGCATGGCTAGGCACTGATGGAGGCCCAGCCCCTGCTCCATGAGTGCTTGTTTAGCAGACTCCTGTGTCTAATTGAGTGAGTGCTTACTGAGTAAATGGGTAAGTAAAGTGGCTTGAGCGCTTACTGTGTAGAGCTGCTCTGTGACGCTTGGAAAAGTCACTGAGATCCCTCAGCCATAGTTTTACTATGCATGCAATGATGCAAGTGTTTTGGCCTCTGTGCTTATGAACAAGATCAGAGAGTGAGGGAAAGAGAGATACACCTGTGTATGCAAGCAGGATGGCTTGGACAACTGTACTATGGATTTCGGCTGATCTATGGAAAGGAACAATCAATGCTTAATTTGTTTTGTCTTCTTTTTTCAATTTGTCCTTTTTCTCTTCTTACTTTCTTATATATTTCTTTCTTCTTCCAATTTTTCATGCATATATGTGGTAATCTGAACAATTACTCTGAAGACAGCACCATGCAATACAACAAATACTGTGAAATACATATTTTTTGTTTTGTGAAATTCTGTATCATTTGTAATTTTTCTGTTTTAATACAATTTTTGTACTCTCTTTAAAAATTAAAAAAAATAAAGAAGATTGGATTAGAAAAGCTGTTAAGATTTCTATGTCCCACTCTTTAGAACCAATTCTTTCCTTTCCTCCCTTCTAGCTGGGGAGCCCTTGCTTGTGCCTCTACTTGTAGCCATCTGGCACCCCGAGTTTGAACCAAGAACAATTTTGCTAAAAATATTTTCACCTCAGGGTTCAGGGGCAAACATCTGTAATCTCAGCTTCCCAAGAGGCTGAGACAGGAAGATTGCAAATCTGAGGCCATTTTGGACAACTTAAGAAGACCTCCTTGGGCACCAAATAACCAAACAGTGCAGGGATGTGGCTCAGGGCTCCTTAGGTTCAATCACAAGTACCCTCCAAAACAAAACAAAACAAAACAACTAAAAAACCAAACCAGGTTCCCATGCACTAATAGTAACTAAAGCACAGTGCTTGTAAGTCTCTGTTGATGAGTCGGCCTCCATACGTGAGCGATGAGCCGTGTCAGAAGACCCACTGGAAATCAGAATGAAACATTTTGCATTTGCTCATCTTACAGTACCAGAACTCAGCCCAGTGACTCCCCGGAGGCTTCCTCTTTGAAGTCTTAGGAAACCTTGTTTGAATACTTGTGAGTAATGGGAGCAAGGAAAGGTTTGTTGTCTCTTCTGCTAGCCTTTCTGTGGAGCAAGGCTGGGGCAGCCTCGCAGGGCTGGGAACTTCGGCGGCCAGGGAGGTGTCAGCAGCTTACGACTTTTCACTCAGGCTAATAGAGACTTAGCACTTGGCAGGTCAGCGACACTGCTATTTGTCTCTGACCTAAGAGATCTGGAGTTCTTCACATCAAAACCACATCTTGCTGAGCAGAGATCAAACGTAGGAAGGTAAGGATCTGCCGGTGATTTATCACGCTGGGGCGAGCGGCCAGGCCAGGCAGGGCCCCTGCAAATGCTGTTGACACCCCAGCGTTCTATGAACAGCGCTCATGTAGTGATGGTTAGTTTTTCTTGTAGAGGAATTCCGGGTCAAGTGACAGCTTTTGGTGGTATTTCTTAGCAGGACGAAGCTCTAGCATGAGGTTTATTTTGAAGTCCTAGCAGGAATTTTTGAACATTTTGTTTAAATGCCAAGTGGAGATTTCTTGGCTAAATAATTAACTTGAACTTTTCATTTGATGTCCTCTTTCTCTTTTCTTTTCTGGGCAAGTGTCTCTTTATAAAGAAGGATAAAAAGACAAAAAGCAAGAAGAGAAAAATTAAGGTGTTTTAAGATCTACAGAACATCCTTTTCTTTCTAAATATTAGATGTGTTTAAATTAGTAAGCTCCATAAACTATGCACAATTAGACCAAGTAGTTTTTCATTACGTTTTGTTAAATCAGAGGGGTTTTAGGAATGAATTAGTATAAGTAATATTGCATCCCAATTCTTAAGGTAGGAGAGAGTTTCACATAAACCTTTGGCATATTTATAAAGGCCCCAAACAAGGAGAATGAATAGAGAGGCATACAAAATAGGTATAATTATGTTTGAAGTTGTTTGCTAAGATCTAAGTCAAGAGCAGAATTTTTTATTTCTCATCAGAAGAAAAATACAACAATCCCTCTTCATTTAGCTACTCATAGATGAAAAATGAACGTGCTACATAAAATTCAGCTTTGCCTTTTGTTTACTGACACACGTGAATGTTTGGTTTCCTCTAGAGGAACCGCTCATTTATTTATTGATTCCAAAGTCTCTTTAGCCTTGGGTAGGCCCAGGGGTTCTTAGGGAGTTTCCAGTGCACCATAAAGGAAAGATGATACTCTCTTTTAAACTTAGCAGTTGACAACCTGAACTTCTGTTTCAATGGAAGGTACCAGCCACACGTTTTGATTTAGTTTTTTTTGTGTTGAGAAAAATCTCTGTAAATAGAATGGACCTTAGGGGTTAGAAACAGGCCTTACTCTATAAGCTGAAATTTTTCACTTCCAGAGGTGTTGCTCTACCTGTTCCTAATGGAGGAGTTGCTACTCTGCTTCAGCTCTCTGCAGGCAACGCTTGTATTCAGTAGCGCAGTGGAGCACATCCTTGTTACCGCCTGTCTAACTCCCATGGATTGCCAGAGCAAGTATAGACTGTGTCATTAAGTTCAAACTCTAGGCAAAGAATTATATTTTAGTAGGAGTGTATCCTATAATTTCTTGGTGATTTGAAATACTTACATTGAAGTTTTATTCCATGTGGTTTCAAAATTCGTGCTCACCTGTGCATCTTGTACTTTTATTTGCTAAAACTGACAAGCCTCAACTGTTCCATGAAGGGTGAAGGGTTTGTGACTTTTATCAGGAAATAAATATCATTTTTAGGGGCTGGGGAGATAGCTCCATGGCACAAATGCCTGCTTGGCAAGTATAAGGTCATGAGTTCAAACCCCAGTCCCACAAAATAAAACAAAACAAAAAAACCCATCATTTTTATTTAAACGTTATTAACATTAAAATGGAGGAAAGGCTCAGGGAATACTCTGAAATCCGTCCATTAGAATAACCCTAGCAGTCCTATTGAATAAATAGGGCAACTAAACCAGTTGTAAAGACAGTTTAACCCTTGAGATGAATTGCTCCAAACTTCGAATTCAAAATCATGCAAACAAAAACATGGAGATAAGCTAGGTGCCTTTTCAAATGGGGACCCCCATGGCTTTGAAAATAAACGCCTCACTGTCTTCACACCCTCTCCCACCAGCCCTTCTGATGTTCTTTATTTGCAAGCCAACACCTATGTGGAGAAAGACAGAAGGGCAAACCTAGGGAAGGTGGGTGAAGGAACTTTTGTTCCCAAGCAGAAGACAGAATGAACTCACATCACCTTCTGCTTCGTCAAGACTGACAAGACAGGCTGTCAAGTCTGCCCGGGCTCCTTGTCCTCAGAGCGTGCTTCCCACACCAAAGTCTGGGCAGCCTGCTCACCTTGGGCTGCCTTCAGGAGAGTAGAATGGGTGGCTTCACATGTTCTGGGGATTGGTGAGGGCACTGCATGGCCCTTCCCTCCCGCTCCTTTGTGCCCTGTTGGTCTGACTCTTTGGCGATATTACAGAGCAT
Source organism: Capromys pilorides (assembly GCA_004027915.1). Classification (NCBI taxonomy): domain Eukaryota; kingdom Metazoa; phylum Chordata; class Mammalia; order Rodentia; family Capromyidae; genus Capromys; species Capromys pilorides. Next base: position 9,898 of record PVKN010028821.1, read on the forward strand.
CTTTGAAGCACCTCCTGCGATGACTGTGCCAGAGGAAGGCCCGGTCTCTACATCAAGCTCTCGTGTCCTACATGGGACACCAGCACATGGTGATGCCGCACCGCATGACACCTGCAAAGAGAAGGAGCTAAGAACAGCAGCATAGGCAGCCGAGACCCACCAGCTCCTCAAAGTCTGATCCTGAAGACAAGGGACACGGATGAACAGAGATGAACGGCCACCGGTCCTACTCCCCAGAGCAGACAGAGCTGGGTTCACATGTGCTGGGGAGCTTAGTGGCCTGGCCCTTTCCCCAACCGAGCCTCCTTGGGTTCTACCCTGGTCCTTCAGAACAAAGGACCCTGGGAAATTCCACAGGCCTGCAACCCATAGCAGGGGCGGACCAAGGATCCCACTGAATTCACAATTCCAAGGATCATGAGAAGCAGTTACCACAACAGAACTAAGCGAGTCACCTCTCCCAGCCGTGTCTTGTTAACACCCGGGTAGTCTTGTGGCAGGTTCTGGCCTTCTGGAATCACTACCTACTGTACCAAGGGCCCACTCTGGGGTCCGACTCTGCCTCTGTTGCTCACGCACAACTTCTCAGTGGGTGAACCTTCTAGGTACAGAAAGACTTTCTTTCAATGTAGAATACAGCCTAATGGGGCTTCGGGCATGCAAGATTGGGTCTGTTACTTAAAATTAATTGATTTAAAATTAGAATTGATACAGATTAGTCCCTAGCAAAGCAAGCTTGATAGAAACACATTTTTCTTCTGGTAAAAAGGTTGCATCTATTGAACAAAGGCCATATCTGTACAATATTAAGCTTTGGCTTGAAAGTGAAAAATGCAGCTGATTGTAGGGTATTTTTTCCTAACCAATGCTGTTTGGGTGCATTTTCTACTTTCTGGCCAGATGATTGGGTGCAAAGCTAAGCACAGACCAGAGGTTCACAAACTGCTGTGCCCCAGTATGTAGCCACCTCAAGAGTGAGTTCATTCTTCTTCCCAAACTGATTTGAGCATTTGTTTCATTATTTTACTTTATAAGGCAGGCTCTTCAGTAGAATTAAAATACAGGGAGGATACTATTCCTAAAGGTAAGAATGCTCTTAGTACCTTCAATGACAATATTTAAAGCCCACTAGATTTGCAAGGTACTACTCTTGAGGTGATATAATTTTATATAAGTGATAGTTCAGTCTCTTCTTTGTTTTCAAACATCTCTTTTAATTACATTAAAAATAATGGAGCAATCATGTAAAAGAAGGCAGTTCCCACTTAGCACACCCTAAAATTACTTTTTTGTATATTTTATTTGAAAGTAAATCATAGTCAACAATCACTCAGAGGACTTCTATCTAAATTATATAAAGAACTTAAAAAATATTCAACCCCCAAAATTTAAAGACTCAATCCAAAAATGGGCATGTGAGATGAAGACATACTTCTCAGAGGAAGAAATACAAGAGACAAATAAATACATGAAGAAATACCCTACATCACTGGCCATTCAAGAAATGCAAATTAGGGGGACAACCCACTTGGAGCCCCCTCCTATTCCTCTCTTGGACAGGAGCTTTCTTTTCCCCCAATAAATCTACTTTGCTCATAAAAAAAGAAATGCAAAACACAATTGAAATACCATCTCATCCCAGAAAGAATGGCTATTATAAAGAAACCAATTAAAAACAATGTTCAGGAAGCTAAGGGTAAAAAGGAACCCTTCTCCACTGCTGGTGGGAATGTAGACTGGTGCTACCACTCTGGAAGTCAATTTGGAAACTCCTCAAAAAACTAGGACTGGAAATCCCATTCAATCCAGCTATCTTCCTTCTTGGTATTTTCCCAAAAGAACTGAAAACATCATACCATGGTGATATATGTGCACCAATGGCTATAGAAGCACAATTTGTTATAGTCAAATCTTGGAAACAACCAAAATGCCCATCACCTGAGAAATGAATGGAATGGATGTGGTATTTTTATACAATGGAGTACTACTCAGCTATAAAGAAAGACAAATTTGAATCCTTTGTAGGTAAGTGGATGCAGCTAGAGGCTATATTCATAAGTGCAAAAATCAGAGCCACATGTGCAAATTTCATATTGTCTCCCTAGTGTAAGAACATGAAAGAATAAATAAAACCTGAAAGGTATAATAGATATAGTAAAATGGAAAGAAACTGCACTTAAGGACTAAACAATGAAGATGAGAGGAAGGAGAAAAGACGGGGAAAAAAGGAATGAGGGAGAAACATGCAAGTACATGTACAGATGGCTGAGGTGGTTGTGCTCATAATTTCCATCAAGTTTTTGAAAATAGCAGCTTAGCATTCACCTTGACTGACTGTGCATGCTGATGCCTGTGGTCTGAGAGACTGCATCGAGGACAGCAGTGTGTAATACAAAACCCATGGCTGCATGCCTCTCGTCTTGGCCTTCTAAATGTGTGCTATTCCTAATGTCTTATCAATTCTTATACTCTTTAAAATAAATTAAAAGAAATAACTGAAGTCTTTCACATAAATGCATCAGCCCGGCTGCTGCTGACTGCACCCTGGTCTGTCCCCCATCAACCCAGTGCAGCTTGGTTACAGCCTGAGAGACCTTTGACTCCCCGTGGTGTGGTCTGTTCCAGGTTCATGCAAATCATTGGAAGCATTTACTATTAAAAAAAACAAAACCTTTTATTGCTGAAATGCAGTGTGGCAGCTCTGTGGTGAAGGCTCGCTGAAGGCAGGAAATTATTCACACCAAACTCCTATTAAAGCCCCAGGCTCTGAGAATACCTCAGGGCTTGCAGAGCAGGAAATCCATGGCAGCCTCTCTCTGTGTGCAGTCATGGCAGCTTGGCTGTGGGTGGGAAGTGTGGCAAACCTGACGTGTCCTGCTGCGGCCGCGACCGTGGGATGCTGCTGCTGTCGCTCCACTTTGTGCTCTGAGCCTTCACCCAAGCACCTGTCGAGGTTCATAGGGCAACTGAAGCCGGCTGTTAGGGGAATGCGGACCCCTGGGAGCCGACATGATTTCCTTATCGCATCCATCCCTCCCCCAGGAACATGGCTCGTCACCACTTCTCATTGTTTCCTGTGTGTCACTATGTGGGGAACCAGGGAAGTCAGGAGAATGCTCTGCAGGAGCTGAGGGAAGGAAGAGCTTCTGAGGCAGCCGCCTGGGCTTTACCCACATATAGGCCAGCTCAGGAACTGCACAGCACTCCTGGAGATAGGGCTTGCGCCTCCTCCTCCTCCTCCTCCTCCTCC
>PVKN010028822.1:0-13143 GCA_004027915.1 Capromys pilorides
AAAAAAAAAAAAAAAAAAGCCAGGTACAGTCCCTCTTGAGAGCTTGGCACTGGGTTCCTCTACCTGTGACACACAGTTTTCTTAACCCTCTCTGCCTGCCTTTCCTTTTTCTTCTTGTCAATCACCCCATCGAAAAGGCCTCCTATCCCTCTCTAGGGAACAGTCCAGCTCTCTGCTTTGTTTTCTTCCTAGTATTTTCACCTTTTGAAATACTAAGTATCTAATTGCTGTTGTCATGTTTCTCCAACTAGAATTCAAGCTCGCTTGTCTTCACTGAGGTGCAAAGACAACTGTAAGTAGAGATATGCTTAACTAAAGGACTCAAGCTATGAGAGTCTGTGGTCAGGGAGCCTCCAGCAAGCAGATGTTCACTTTGTGCTCCTGCAATAGCATTTTACATTCAAATGTCTACAGATGACTAGATTAAAGCAGGAAGGAGAAAGAGCCCTCCAGGAACAGACTCAAGGCAACAGGCCCCTCCCCTCCAAGGAGGCAAGGGACTCAGCTCCCACTTTCATGGGGGGCAGAAGATTCTGGAAACACAGTTGGCTATAAATTTCCTGGGGTTTGACTCGTATGTCTATGGAGCAAGTCTGATGTCCCTCGCCTTTGTGCCAAAGGGACTTCCTCTGTACCCCACACTTTGAAGTCAACACCAAGAGACAATCACAATGCTTCCACCTGTGGCTTCTGCCTGAGCCTTGGCTTCAAAGCACTACTTATCAACCGCTAGAGGAGCTATGATGTCATAAGCAACTGCAAAAGGATATCACATAAAATTGGATGCTCCAGACATGCTCAATGTCCAACACATGAAAACGTGTCATTCTATTTTTGACTAATTACGTCACTTGTGGTGATGCTGCCTTGATTGTCATACATTTGTGTTCTGTTTTGCACCATAGAATTGAAGAGAAAAAGGTGGAACAAACACACAGGAAATTAGAAATATGCCATCCACAAAGTGTGTGCGGCATACTAGCATCATGTTTTATGTCTACCATGACAGAATTGAAAAGGTTGAGAACAGTTGCTTTAAAATTGTCCTGTAAGAGCATGGAATATTTTCCATTAAATTGGGACCAGAAATTTTACTTATATATAAATTTAGTCCCATTAAATAGAAAGAAATGTCTTGGCAAGAAATCAAGTCAGAACACTTAGTATGAACTATGAGGGCACTGAAAAAACATCCCTGAATGCTTTTCCAACTTTACCTCCCACTCTAGACTTGATTTCCTTGCAGCTCCCAGACTGTGAACTTCTTATTTTTATATCCAAGACTTTGCCCATGATACGCCTCCCTCCTGGCATCCATTTCCTCCTCTCTCCTCTTATTTGAATCCTAGCCAGCCTTTGAAACCAAAGTGACTTTTCATTTCAGATATAAACCTTTCCTTCAGCTCTACTGTTTACTCTTTCTTGGAAATGCTAGGATTATGTCAGGATCAAAGGCTTTATGTACAATCCTACACTGGCAGCTATCTCTCCACACAGTGGAGAGGACCCTGTGGGCTAAATGTAGGGTCTGAGAAGATCTGGACAGTGCAAGAGGTGGACTGTTTTGGATGTTGTTGGGATTTTTCACATGATCCATTTGCTTTCCCCAGAGGTCACTTTCCTCTCATTAAGACAGTTGACATATGCCAATGATTTCTTATGTCTAGCTGCTGAATCTCTCAGTCTGTTCCCTGGAGTATTTTCAGCCTGCAAACTAGTTGCATCAAAAATGCCAAAGGGTTAACACTCATAAGAGCCAGACTCAATCAAGAAAGGATGGGAGCTGGTAGAGCAACACCACAGCTTCCTCGATTGTGGTGGGAAATCCCAAGATTCACTGCCCAGTGTCTCTCCAAAGATGTCTAAAGCTGTGGAGTCCAGCGACCCAGAAAGATGACCTCTTGATTACCTTCCTTTGCTTCTTTTGTGTTCTGTATGTCTTCCCAATGTTCGTATGTTGAAACTCAATCACCAATGCAATAGTAGTAGGAGGTGGGACTGTTAGGAAGCTATTCAAGTCCAGGAGTCAGTGACCTTATAAAGGAGAGTAAAGGATGCCCACTGCTCTTTTAACCTGTCCTCCCTCCTGCAAGGACATAGACCTTTTTCCTTTAGAGGACACAGCAATAAGTACTACCTTGGTAGAAGAGAATGAAGCTTCTCCAGGCATCAGACCTTCTGACTTCTTGATCTTAGACTTCTCAACCTCCAAAACAGAAAAAAAAAAATCAGTATTATTTATAGATGACTTGGTTTATGGCATTTATGTCATATAACAGGAATAGACTAAAATATCATCCTCTTTGTTTCCTTGATTCATTTTAGAAATAAGCTATTGCCTTAAAGTCTGTTTTTAGAGGAACACAAGCTAAGACATTCACTGACTAGTTTGCTTCTTCAAAATCGAGCTTCTGTCTCACTGTCCTATACAAATCCTTGACTAGTCTCTTGAATAAAAGAAGTAATAACAAAATTCATTAACTGCCAGAAATCCATCTATCAATAGTAGAACTCTTGCATAATTAACAAAAATTTAAAAACATATTACCATTTTGGCTGCCTTCCTTTTCCTTCCTATCTAGTGCCCATAAAACAGATCTAGAGCAAGATCAGTCTTGAAGCCGTTTTCGTCCTCCAGCCTTAGAGTTAAGAAAGAAGACTTGAATATCCAGCCAAGTGGTATATTGAACAGGAACAGGGTGCCTCAGTTTACAAACTTAATTTGTTTGATCATTTTGGAAGAGATGCCACATATGTGTTTGTGCAGGAGACAAGGCTGTTGCCATGTCCATCATTGGATACAGAGTTCGCAAACAAAAGTCACATTTTGCCACACACTTCTGCTTGTGACAAAACTGTTCAGCAACCAAAGTATTTGTGAACTGAGAAATCAATGTGTATGACGTGGATCTTGTGTCAGCCGTTCACCTACCAATTAGCACTTCGCACATGGGTGATGTCTCTGGGACTCATGTTCCTTAGTTCTCTTAGTCCTGGTTTATTTTATGCTGGGTTTTTTTATTATTGCTTTTGTATTTAGTACAGGGTCAATAGGATCTCACTACACAGATAGGACTCGTAATGATTCTCCTGTTTTCAGCCTCCCAAGGGCCAGGATTACAGGAGCATAACATCATGCCCAGTCTCAATCATCATCTCAGCATGCCCCAGGTTTGGAGCCAGCATGACCCTTAGTTCTCTTAACAAATCATGAGAGGACAGATTTATATTTCTTGAGAGGATATCAAAATTAAGGAAAAGGGTGATGAAGGAATTCTTGAGATCATTAATGAATTATTTCATATTCAGTTTGTCTGACAGTAATGCAAATCTCAAAATAGATCATAATATCTACTTTTCTTCCTGAAATAATACCTGTGTGAAGTCTGTAGCTGCCCTGACACTGTAGCATCAGGGACTTGGACTCTTTCTCTCTTATGGCACCACAGTTTATAGTTGATTTTTTTATTACCTCTAGGTAAAAGGGTTACTAAGCTCTAGCCATTGCATTCACATAAAAGCTGGTAGAAGAGCAAAAATAAGAAGGGAAGACTGAGCCCTTCTAAAGCCAAACTCCAGAAGCTGAACACCCTGTTTCTGTTCATTATACATTGGTCAAAATTTAGTTCCAGGACAGTCCTTAGGTGTAGAGGAAGCTTTACTTCAAGAGGTCTTAAATCACATTCAAATTAAAGCTTTATTGTAAGTATTTCTATAGTAAGAGAGAATGGGCATGAGGGCCCAGCTATCTACAATGGGTGTGTCCTGAGAAAGATAGGAAAATCTGCCCACGTCCACATTTAATGTCCTCCAGCAGAATAAATACTCAACAAATGAGAAAGAGACATGTATTCTCCCGCACATGCCTTCATTGATCCACTGACAAGTTTATGATCACAGAATGAGGAGGGGAAAGAAAATGGGGACAGGGTTTCAATGTATTAGTGGTCAAAGTTCAACCTGAATTCATGTTGGAAAGTTGAGAGAGTGATTCTTTCACTAACATCAGTGACCAAAGAAAGTATAGCAAAGCTAGAAAGATCCCAAAGCTAGAAACTATCGGCTCTGAGCCACCCTGACCTACGGGAGGCTCCTCTGGATGAAGTGCTCAGAAGCCTTAGCTGGAACACATCGAAAGGAAAAGAACACCAGGAGTCCAAGCACGTGCCGCCCTGGACCAGGCTGTAAGAGAGACTTCTCAGGGACTTGAGACAAGCAGCCATTCCAATTTGATCAAAAGAATTTTACCATTTACAAATGAGTAGACCATTGGAATTCTTCTCGTCTCTTCTCCTACTTCCTGGTGCCAGTGCTGCAAGGGAAGCAGCCCGCATCCGGAAGACTCCAGCTGTGGAATGGCTCCACCTCACCACCCTGGTGTGTGAAGATGGTCTTCTTGAAGTTCTCTGCTTCTGACCAGAGAAGTGTGAAAAATTGTTTAAAACCTCAGACAGGAATCGCATTGATGTTCACCACACGGGTCTTACGGTCTGTCATGAAGAGCTTCTGTGAAGGAGAAAAAGCTTCCCCTGCACCATAAAGCTGAGCCACGCTAGTATCCTGCGTGCCATCATTTCTACAGAATAGTTACCTAACCCCTAACTCTGTGGCTGTCTTAGAGAATTCAATAAAATGTAGGCAAGAAATACTTTTTGTTAAATAATTATTCATGGAATTAAGATGTGTTATGTATGTGCGCCAACCGCACACAGGAAATGTAAACATAATATACTAAAAACACGTAGTGATAAAAATAAATACAAGAAATACAAAAATGATAACTTTAAAAAAACTACAGAATCATCATTACTAAATCACTAATGAACACATTGCATCCTTCTTTCTCTGTAGTTTTGCTTGGTCATCCTGTTCTACACTATCCAGTATGAGCCATATCAGACTTTATGGGTTTTCCCTTCCTTTTAATTAACTTTAAAATCTTATTAGCCTGATTATTAGCAGTGTGTTGCAAGGCTCCAAGACAGCAGCTGTGACTGTGTCTTTATTAAACAGGCACTGCCGTGTGTTAAGAAACTTTCAGCACTATTATAAACATGATCAAGGCTAGAGAGATAATTCAGTTTGCAAATTGGTCCCAATTCAAACTTGGCAAAGGAATGCAAACGAGATTTGAATTAATTTGCTTTCCTCCTCCCATTCTTCTCTCAAAACATGTAATTCCTATTACCAATTAGCATCAGTAGACTTTACACTGGCACTCAGAAAAGTGTACCAACTCTTAAAATAAGAACTGAAAGTGTGATGTTATTTTAACTAAAGAATTCATGTGAAAAGAAGGAAGAGAAATGGGATTTTTCGATGCACCTCCCTTCCTAGGGGACACATAAAGAACTCTAACTTTTACTCAGCTTGAAGAGTTAGAATATTTTAAGAGGTCCTCTGCTTTACAAACCCAGGCATTTCTATGAAGAATAAGAATGGGCTTGTCACGGATTCAGCCCCACAGAACATTCTAAATATAGCATCAGCTTGCTTTTGTCCACAGCTGTTCCATTCTAATAGCTTTACCAAGGGCTCAAACAGCAGGTTCTTTTATTAAAAATGGAAGTATATCTGCAGGTACAGAATAGTTTGAAGGCCTTTTCAGGGCAAAAATAAAAGAAACTGCTAACCCAAAGGCTCTGGGGATCTATTCATTCTAATCCAGGTTCACAGAATGTCTAGTCCAAAAAAATAAAACCACAGGATCACAATTCTGCCTGCTACCCTTTGACAGCTCTTACACACCGTGCTCTAGCGATCCTCAAATATTAAATGCTGCAAATCATTTGTAATCTGGAAATATATACTCCTTGGCCTAACCCCCAAAGAATGTCAGGTGATCACAAGCATTTTCCTGACACAAGAATTCTGGGTGACTCTGGGCAAAGGTTCTACTTTTCTCTGTGACTCAGACCTCATCAAGGAAAACTAAACAGGCACAAATGAATAAATTTTCTCTCTTCTTTCACTCTACTGGAAGTGAGCAGCTAGGCAATTCATGACAAGTGGCATAGAGTCAGATAAACCTTCTATTCTCAGTAACTTAATTTAAAACTCTTGTTGCACAGGGAGGGACTCTCCAGGATGGCTGAGGAGCACAACTCATACCCACAAAGCAACTCAATAAAAATCTTTCAGTGTCCTGTCAACCAATACCCAACTAGGGTTACTAGCAAGAAATACTTATGTATCTATTTCTAAATAAAGTAATAGTCTGGTAACCTGTAATACTGATCAAGAAAATGAGAATATCTTAATGACAGCTATAGTTGTGCATTTTTGTATTTCTGGATTCCTACAGCCCCTCAGATAAGTGACTGCACACCCTCACTGCAGACTTCTCCAACCATGGCCCTGTTTACAGGTCAGAATATTGTTCTGTTGTTGGCAGCTATTCTGTGAATTGTAGGGTACCGAGTGACACCCCATCCTCTGCTGGCCTTCCTCTCTTAGCCTGTTTGCTCTCCAGTAATATAATCAAAAGTTTTCCACATTGGCAAATGTCCCTCTATGAAGAAAATTAACCCATTTGAAGACTGCTGTTTCCAAGATTTTTCATAATTTTTTTCCAAGTTCTTATTGTGTATTATAACACTGAGCTGATCAGATACTACTACTGCCAATATGCCCAACACTTGCAAAGTAACAGTCTATATCCCTATTTCCTACCAATTATCATTTATTTTGCTCTTTAATATTGTTCATTTTGGAAGTTTCTTGAGAAACCACATGGCATGTAACTTTCTGTATCTGGTTAATTCCACTTAGCACCATGTTGTCATGGTGTGCCCCTTTTCTTACTCCCATGCAGCCTTCTTTATGGCTGAGCAGGGTTCCAGGTACATAAATACCATATTCTTCCTGTCCATTCATTGCCTATGGGCCACCTGAAAGATTTAACTACGATGTAGTTATAATGTGTTATAATGCTGTAATGTGTTATAACGCTTCTGGAAGCATTGGCACACATGGATCACTGCAGTTGGATTTCTTAACTCTCTCAGAAGCTATTGAACTACGTGTACAACTACTTTCTATTAGTTCGACCATAAGAAATATTTGTACCAACAGTGTTTAGAAAAGTTCTCATGTCTGCACCTTGTACTCTGAACAACTGCCATGAAGCCAATATGCATTGTATTAATTATTGTGGCTGTCCTACTAATGTGTTTTGAAACTGTCTCATTATTATTTCTTATTAAAACTAATAAAAAATGAAAAAAGAAGCTACCTAGAAGAAGTAAAACTGGATCCTCTGGCTTTTGAAACAGAAAGCTCTCATCTTATACATCTGATACCGCTTAATCATCCCTATTCACTATTTTTCTTTTTCTACCCATGAAAATACTATGGCTTGGAGAGATTGAAAGACTTCAACATAATCCAAGGTGGTGGGAAGGAGTGGTGCTTTAATCTTGGTGGCTGTCTATACCCCAGCACCCAGAAATATCTCCAATGGAAAACCAGTAAAGTTAAAATAATGATATCTGTGACGATAAAATTTTTCTCTCAAAAATGGCAAGATAGACATTCGTCAAAAACCAAGCACCAAGAAAAGAGACATGACTTCTGTTTAAAAATAAGAGTGAGAACTCATCTTTTTTTTTCTTTTTGACTACCTTTTAACTTGACAGGATGACTGAAGTATGATTTGATGCAAGCAAGTGACATGTGTACGTGTCACCTGTAGGGGAGATGGCAGTTGGAAAAACAAGAAAGAGAAGGATGGAGAGATGGGATAGAACTTTGCTCTAGTGTTAGGAGGTTCAGGAATCCACCTGCTTAGAAGAGTATGCTAGAAAAAAAATCATTTTATCAGAAAAATGGCATTTTGAAGGAGAAGGGGTGAGAGACAGTGTTAGTCCATGGTGTGACACCCTGGGGACTTTGTTGTATTCCCTGAAGACAGCAGGACTGCAGTGGAGTTCATTAGAAAGGAATTTACTAACTATACAGAACCTAGTTCAGGGAAGGCTTCCTTCTCTGAGACGTCTGCATGCCTTGAGATGAAGGATCCTAGTCAGCCTGCTCCCTACTCCATCGAGCTAGAAGAAAATTACATGCATGAGGCACAATATAAAGCTCCTGATGTGAGACCTCCTTTCCTAGGGGTGGGCATGGGGTGGGAGGGGGGTGTGGGGGGTGTATTCGCATGTAGAGGGGAGGGGAAGGGTACTTTCCCTTTCCTGAGGCCAGTCAAGGGTTTTTCCACCACTCTCTTCTTCAGAGTCCTGGATGTGTGGCTGCAAGAAGGGCTTGTGGTATTTCATTCCTTGCATGGACGTTTACTAAACACTAGGCCCACATCTGCCACTGTGTTCTGCGGAAGAGAAGGGAGGAACAGAGGGGCATGATGACCTTGAAGTACATCCTGTAAGGCATGAGGACTGCAGCGCTACTTCCTAGTTTACCTGAAACAACTTCAACTTCCAGGACTGAACAGAATAGGGTAAAGTTAATGCACATCACCACCGCTGGGATTAAAGGATTAAGTGCAGTGCACAGCTGTCACGGGAGCCAACTTGGACTTCAAAGGAAAGTTGCCTGAGATTGACAACAAACCGATGAAACCCAGAAGCTTTCTGTGGGTGAGATTCCTCTTCAAGGAAGACGTTTGACAATGCAGGTCCCTGTTGAAGGCTGAGAGAATGTGTTATGCTAGCAGCCACCACCATGCCTTCCACTGTTCTGATTCCTAACTCCAAAGAGAAATAGGAAAGGAGGGACCTCTCATCACCTTGGCCTCCTTGGCCAGCTGATGTAAGCACAAGTCTGGCTTGTCCTGGGAAAACAGAAAGAATTGTAAATTAGCTATAGTTAAGTTTACGTGTCCTATAATGGTAGGCTTTAGTAGTTCAATAAGACTAAAAGCATGGAATTACACTAATCTGAACATAGAAGCACCTTCCACTCCATGGGAAAAATGGGTTAGCCAAAGCCTACTGAAAGAAATTATTGGGAGGAAAGCTATTTCTTATTTTAGGATTTGAAATGCTCCAAGCTGATTCTATATGTATATGAATGTGTACACACACACACACACACACACACACACACACAGGCATGCAGGCACACACATAGATAGATCACCATTATAATGACCCCTGACAAGGCACCTTGTAAGGTTTTGATTGTGATTAATTCTGTCACTTTATTTTACTAGGTCTTGAAAGAGACTTACCATACAAAAGGAAAGCAGGGCCTGTGAGATAGCTCAGGGGACTAAGCACTTGCTCAGGCAGGCACAGGGACCAGGCTTTGATCCCCGGTCCTGTATGCCACTGAGGCCCCACCCCAGGTCCACAGAGCCAGAACGGAATCAGGGCACGGTGGCACACACCTGTGATCCCAGCACTGGAGAGGCTGAGAACAGGAAGATCACTGTGAGTCCAAGCTGCACAGTAAGACCCTGTACCAAATACATTAAATAAATAGATAGATAGATAAATAAAATTTTTTTTAAAAAAGGAGAGCAAGGAAATACCTGCTGTAACACAGCCCTTGTCTGTGAATATAGCCTTTTAAAGAAGAGATACGAACATTTCTCAAAACCTAACAATATTTGCATTTCATTGTTAATTTCTTTTTTTTAAAATTAATTTTAATGCACAAGAAATAGCAGTGAGACAGTTGCACAACAGGTTAATGGGACAGTTACAATAATTAATACCTTGCCTATTCTCTTTGTAGTAGTTGTATTAATTTTGCTTTTTAAAGTTTTGGATGTTTTCCATAATGAGCTGAATCAAAACTCTATCTGAAAAATACAGAAAAAAGAGAGAGGAAAAAGGAAAAGAAAGGAGAAGCCCTGACACCAGTGGAGACTCGGGCCGCCCTTCAGTCATCATGCTCAGCAGGTGCTGGGGCACCGGCCGGAAGGTCAAGCATGCTCTGGGAACCCGGATTCACTTGGCTGCCAAGCAGCCGGCCTCGCTTCACCTTGCCCCCATAGTTGCCAAGGCGCCCCACAGTGGGGCCTCATGGTTCCAAACTATCCCCCTTCGGGGTCCAGCCCCCCACTTTGGGGCTCTCTCCCTGTGGTCTGTCCTCTGCCCTCCGCCTGGGGTCACTTTTCTCCACAGGGCTTATTCGAGTCACTGCTGTGATGGAAGCCCTCCATGAATTTCTAGCATGCAGTGCTTCTAGAAAAAGGCAAAGATAATGAACGCTGGGCTAGGGCCCCCCTCGCTTTCGGCTGCAGCCTGCTGGATTTCCCCTTCCAGCTCTCGACACAGCCCACGTCCAGGTGACAGCTGTGTACTACCTTTGCTTTTGCTTAAACATGTAATTTTCTGTGCCACTGTGCTGTGGTCCGTGTGTTCACGTCCACGGTCACCTCCTGAACTCTATCAGAAGATCACGTCCGTTGGGGGAATTTCCCTTCTGCTCTGCCCTATCCGTCAAGTGCGCTTGGACAGACCGGGAAGCACCAGGTGCTGGGAACGGCGCGTTCGCTCTGATTTATCCCGCTTGCGGTACCTTCAGTAATGAAGGTGTAGTTACAACCTAAAGTAAGGACTAGGGCAGAAAGGAACGCAGGGCTGTGGAACCAGACCTGAGTGGTCCTGAGATGTGGCACAAGATCGGGCAGCCTGGAGCGAGAACCAAGGGGCAGATGGCATGGCTAAGAGGGACAGATGGCATGGCTAAGAGTGCTCAGAGAGGTTCCATAGGACGCGGTGCTGAAAGAGATGCAAGCTGAGGAGACTAGGAACGTAGGAAAGCCTCACACCCTGGAGCCTGGCAGGCCCCGGAGACTTCTTTCTCATTAAAATGAATAATTAAAAAAGAGTGACTAAGAGGTATTCAACTGTTTTATCTCTAGGAAATGAAATGATTCTACTTGCTTTTGAAGAAAATTCTGACTTCAATCCAAAGAATAAGTTAGAACAAAGCCGAAGACTATGTAGGTAGGGGCCTTTTCCCAGGCTTTTACATACACAAAAAGGACAAAGAACCAGGAATGGTGGCCTAGCCCTGGAACTCCAGCATGCTGGGGAGAGGCTCAAGTTTGAGCTCAACCTAAGAAATTAGTAGCTTGGTAAGACACTGCCTCAAATAGAAACTAGAAAGGATCGGGGATGGAACTAATGATTCCATTCTAACTATCAAAGCTAAAGGGAGGAAGAGGGAAAGAAGGAAGGAAGGAAGGAAGGAAGGAAGGAAGGAAGGAAGGAAGGAAGGAAGGAAGGAAGGAGGAAAGAAGGAAGGAAGGAAGAGAGGGAGGGTGGGAGGAAGGGAAAGGAGAAAATGAGAGAAAGAGGGAGGGAGGAAAAGAGAGAGGGAGGGAAGAAAAAAAGATAATGCACATTAGAATATGACAATTGCAGAGCAGATGGGCAGAATTCAGGTGAAGAAGTTGAAATTCTTCCCAGAACTTCCAAAACTAAACAGATTAAACATTCACATTAAAAACTCAGGTGCATGAGAAAGGTATCGTCTTAAAATTATGATTACTCTATGGAGCTTATCATAAAATAAAGTAGTTAAAATAAAACTGGTTACATTTTACTACAGAGAAGAAAGCAAAAGATGAAAATAAATATGTATAATATAACAGAAAAGATAAAACTGTCTCTTTTAAGCTGTCTGGCTAAAGAGCATTTCATACCTTCAAAAGATCCAAGCAGGCTTTAAAATACAGGAGCAAAGTTTAGGGCATTTTAACAGAGGACTATTTTCTTATTTTATATCAACTTCTGAGATATGCTTCATACAGCATGCAGTTCTCCCATTTAACCTTACAATTCAGTAGCTTCTTGTTATTCACAGTTACAAAGCGTGACCGTCACCGCTGAGGCTGTAACTATTTCCTCACCCTCAAGGGAACTCCACGTTACTACTGGTTAGTGGTTACTGCCTACTTCTTCCCGACTACCTTAGACCTACAGAACTATGAATTTACATTACTCAAAAACCTCTGAGAATATACCTACTCTTGATAGGTATAAATGGAAGTATATAATTTTTAGCCCCTTTGACTGGCTTCTTTCACCTAGTACAATGCTGTCTAGATTCCTCTCTGCTGTTACATGAACCAGATCTTCATGCCTTTCTATTACCAATGACTATTCCACCGTATGGTTCCATCGCTTCTAGGTATCCATCCATTCATCAGTTGATGGACATTTGGGTTGTTTTCACTTATTGGCTACGTGAATAATCCTGCAGTGAACAGTTGTGGGAATCTGTGTTTTCATTTGTCTTGGTTCTGTGTCCAGGAGTGGACTCGCTGCGTCACACAGCCACTCTACGCTTCATCACCTGAGAAAATGCCAGACTGCTTTCCAACGCAGCTGCTCCATGCCACGTTACCATCAGCAGTGAATTCAGGTTCCAATCCTTCTAAAATCTTATCAGCACCTGTTACTATTGGTCTTTTGTGTCCAGGCTGCTCTGTGGGACTGAAGTAGAACTCGTTTTGCTTCTGTTTGCTTCTTGAGTGGCTAATGACGTTGGACATCTTTTCCTGTGCTAACAAGCCAATTGTACCTCTTCTTTGAAGAATGCCTAATCAAATCTTTGTCCATTTGTAAATCTTGATGCTTTCTGTTATTCAGTTGCAAATATTTGTTATATATTCTTGATGCAAGTCCACTATCAGATATGTGGTGTAATAAAGTCCTTCCTCTTTGTGGATTATCTTTTCAGTTTCTCAATGGTGTATTTTAAAGAACAGAAACCTCGGGGCTGGCAAGATGGCTCAGCAGTATAGAGCGCCTGCTTAGGCAAGCTTAGGCAACCACAGGGACCACAGTTCGATCCCCAGCATCACATGCTGCGCCAGCCTCACCTCCAGGGCAGGCTGAGCCAGCCAGAACATAAATAAATAAATAAATAAAATATTTTTTTAAAAAAAAGAAGAACAGAAACCTCTTTAAAAATACTCATCATATCTAATTTACATATGTTTCCTTCCAGTGCTGGTTTTTATTGTCTTTTGGTAAAGAATGATTTTTATGAAATCGTAGCATCTTACAACTGACTTGTGTCTAAGATTCTTTTATATTTTTCCTGCTAACAAGTAAAAAATTCTAGCACCATTTTCCCCAAAGATTTGTAATCATTTTCGTTAACATTTGCATTGCTTTTTCAAAGTTAAATGACTATAACTAATGTCAGCTAACTCTATCTTTAGCA
>PVKN010028823.1:0-13150 GCA_004027915.1 Capromys pilorides
TCATCTTGGTGGGGCTTGGGCTCCCAATGTTATTTGATGTGTCTGCAGCTTCTCCGTTAGTAGTTGCTTCTGAACTTAGGATTATTCCATGTTTCTGGGGAAGAAACAAGACGAGACTCACTGAAATAATACTACCTGGCTAAACTGTCTTATTAATTATTATAAAAAGGGAAACTATTTTTCCTGAAGCAGTGGTAACTCCAAAGAGACGGTGGAGTCCAGTACTGGGCATCACAGCTACAAACACCTGTTGCAACACCCCACCACGTCACCTCCTTCCAGCCCTACCTCCGCCACGCTCCTCTCCATGACCTAAGCTGCTAGTGACAAGACGCTTTCAGTGGGCGCCCTTCCCCAAGGCCAGTGGCCTGAGGGCTGTCCCAAAACAGAGCGTCAGGTCAATCCCTGTGACTAAAGCCCTGGCCTCACACTGTGAAGAGGGAGACAGAAGTGAAGAAATATAAACAGGGTCTGGAAGGAAGGAATGCAGCAAAGGAGGACCTGAGAGGCCCTGGCATGGCTGGCACGGCCACGGGGACGATGCAGAGCCCACAAGTAGGAAACCTGCAGTGGCACAGCCCTGGGACCTCCTTGCCGTCCCCTTGGCAGCCCATGACTCTGTCCCAAAGCTCTGGCCTCCATCACTGTGGGCAGCCACTCAGCTCTCTGCCATAGCCCAGCCTTCAAGGCAGAGGTGTGTCCCCTGCAGCACGGAGGACTGTGCCTGGGCCACGCACCTCAGTGCAGCCTGCTGAGGGCTCGGAGCCAGCTCAGTGCCAAGAGGGCTTTTACTGTGTGCAGCTGCCACACAGGCCCCAGGCTGTGTCTCCTCAGATGTGGGGCTGCGCCTCTAGAATCTGAGGGTCTAACAGCATGGGTCCACCCCTGATGCTCACTTCAGAGGTCGAGGAGCTGGACAATCCCTAGATGCGGGGGCTTGCAAGGAGCAAGCCTGACTTTTGGGGGTGCTTCCTGCTGAGGGTGGGAAGAAGCTCAGGGCTGGCACTTGGGCTGCTTTCCAGATGAGCGGAGCCTGCACACACCCCTGGCCAGGGGCCCCACCCTGAGGCGGCCTCTGTGTGCCGTGACCGTGACAGTTACCCTACAAGGGGAGCAGCCTGGAAGCAGGTAGGGCTTTGGCTTCGTACCTTGAACTCCTCTTTCAGCTTCACTATTTCTTCTCTAAGGTCATCGCGTTCGCTCCTTACGGAGTCAAAAAACTCTTTCTGCCTCTCTAAAGCCTTTAAGCGCAGAGAGCAAAGAGAAAGGAGAGTCAGAGAGAAGTTACTGGCAGGGCAGAAGCCGCATTAGAGGCACGGGCAGACGCGGAATACACAGGGAGCAGGAGCCGTGGACGGCCTGTTGGGGCTCCAGGACCCGCCCAGGACACAGAGCCACTTGGTTCTGTGTGACCCGGGAGGTGGGCTCGACACCTCGCTCTCTACTTTGGTTGGTGGTGTTGGCGAGCTAACAGGAGTGGCTGCCCATGCAGATGATGGGCAAACGAAGGACAGAAGAAGCCAGGTGCGGTGGTGCATGTCTGTGAGTCCAGGACTCACGAGGCAGAGGCAGGAAAGCATCGTGAGTTCGAGGTCAGCCAGGTTACATAGTGCATCCGTGGCCAGCCTAGACAGCACAGTGGGATCTTGTTTCAAAAAGAACAAAAAGGAACGCTACAGAAACCCTCCAGCCAGCCACCCTTTTATCACTTTAGCCAAGTTTCACGCATGAGCGGTGGGCATTTGTTGTCGCACGCTACCCCCAGCAGCCTGAGGGCACGGGCAGGCGTGCGCGCCCCTCCTGCCTGGTGCTGGGGGCTGTCAGCAGGGGTAGCTGTCGAGTGCTGCTTCTACTACATGAGCATGATGACGTTCCTGCCCCAGCCGGCTACTGGCTGGGCCCAAGGCTGGGGCACACAGGTCGCCATATGCATTGGCAGTGACTGTGGCCTGCTTCTCACTCCTGAGTGTAGAGGTGTCGCCCTGGCTCTGCTTGGGGAGGGAGAGGGGTTTGAGGGGGCCTTCGGTGGAGATTTCTCAGTGGGCACACCCCTCACCACCCTAGGGCCTCTGCAAAGGTTTCCACTCTGAGGAAAAACCCAGGCAACACATGCGTGGGGAAGCCCAAGAAGGCTGCCACAGCACGGAGCCTCACAGGGCCACGGGTGGGGGCCAGAGCCTTGGCCCAGCACCGAGCCACTGGAGCCACTGTGCGCACAAGTGTGAACTCCACGTCGTGGGGCTGCATGCACATCCACACAAGGACTGCTGCCGGGCAAAGGCCACGAGCGCTGCAGTCGCTACGCAGCTTGCCCACTTGAGTAGATTTCCAAAGAGCGAAGAGGCCTACCCCTATCTTTTTGTCTTTCCACTCTATTGTTTCCTGAAGATCCGCTATCTCCCTGACAGAACTCGCCTGTTTCTGCTGTAGCTGTCGGATTTCCTGAGGAAAGAAAGGAGCAGAGGGAAGAAAGCAGAGAGAGGGTTAAGCAGGAAGAAATGACCCCGCAAGGTGACCTGGACGCTCGCGAGGACGGCGGGCAGGAAGACCGCGGCACGGAGGGCCATTTGCCTTGTGCTGCTCCCACCCCCAGAAGTACAGTGGACATTCCTGCCTAGAAGCCGGAAGTGTGGAGTAAGAGAGGAAACGGAGGGGCTGCTTCACACGCCGCTTCACAGAGGGGACAGGGGCTGAGCTGGGTGGCCCTGGGTGAGTCTGCCCTTGTGCAAAACCCAAACACTTCACGAGCTAGGGTGATGGTGATGTCACTAGGCCGTACACCTGCAGGGACCACTGTCACATATGCAGAGTGGCCGACCGAACAACTGCTATACAGACTGCATCAGTTTCCTGTGGACGCTGTAACGAACAGCCTCACACTCAGGCGCCTGACCCAACAGATGTGTGCTCTTAGTTTTGGAGAGTGAAGCTCAGAGTGAGCCTTAGAGGCCACAGCGGAGGTGTGGGCAGGCCTGGTCCTCGCTGGGGACCCTGGGGAAGCTATTTCCCCACCTGGCCCACCTTCTGGAACCTTCTTGCCTGCTTCTGCTGTCCGAGCCCCCACTTCTAGCCTCAACTTGTCTTCCTCTTGGGATCCCTGAGAGGACATCAAGCCCAGCGGTGTCGTTCTCTGGAGGCCTTGATTTCACTGCATCTGCAAGGTCCTGTCGCCAACAGGTGACACCTCTACCTCTTGCAGAGCGAGGACGTGGATGTTGAGGAAGGCGGTACAGGCAGGACCACAGAGGACATCCTGCACCGAGGGAATGCTGCTCGGAGCGAGGTGGGGTGTCCACATGAGTGTTCAGACAACAC
The DNA here is from genome assembly GCA_004027915.1 of Capromys pilorides. Lineage (NCBI taxonomy): Eukaryota > Metazoa > Chordata > Mammalia > Rodentia > Capromyidae > Capromys > Capromys pilorides. The sequence goes on from PVKN010028823.1 coordinate 3,316, forward strand.
TCCACCGTGTGCCCTGAACTTCCCGGCCAAGCCCTGACCTCCACCAAAGTGACAGAGAGCGACACTGCTGAGTGAGCCTTTGGGCATCGGTGAAGCTTAGGCTGGGGGGGGGAGGGGGGCTGCCCTGGCACGACACATGTCCCTATGAGGAGCTCAAGGCCTCTGCCCTCGGGGACAAGACAGAGAGACCGCCAGGCCAGGCAGGGGCTCCCGGGACCCTAACCCTAACCCAGGACTTGCGGTCTCCAGAGCAGTGTGTCAGGCCTCGTCTGTGGGATTCTCCAAGGCAGCCCGAGCAAAGCCAGGGAGCGGGCGGCGCCGCCCGGCAGGCGCGCTCACCTCCAGCATCTCGTCCCGCTGCCGCAGCGCCTCCTTCACCTCGGCCAGCTGGAACTGCAGCACGCTGTGTGCGTGCCTTTCCCGCTCCAACTCCTGCAGAGACAAGGTACCTCACGTCACATGGCTGCTGCTCCCCAGGGTCCACACCCCTCTGGGCAGGGGACCTGCTTCCATGTCACCACACTCAAGTCACTGTCACAGAGCACAGGCCACTCCCCCTCACCTGGGGAAAGACGCCTTGTGGGCAGCCCCTAGGTGAGGTAGCAGAGCCAATGCCATGGGTAAGGCCCTGAGCTTCTCTCTGGGGTCCTGGGGGCTGTGTCGAGGGTGGGATACAGTGACAATGTCATCCTTGATTTAAAACGGGACAAGGAGGGTCGGGTGTGGTGGCGCACGCTTGTAATCCCAGTACTTCAGAGGCTCAGGCAGGAGGATCAGTGGGAGTTCGAGACCAGCCTGGGCTACAAAAGTGAGCTCAAGGCCAGCCTGAGCTGTATAGCGAGACACTGTCTCAAAAAGACAAAAAAAGGACCGGCGAGATAGCTCAGGGGCACAAGTGCCTGCCTGGTAAGTGCAAGGTCATGAGTTTGATCCCTGGTTCCGCAAAAACAAACATGGGACAAGGAGTTCTTGTTGGATGACAGAAATCCAGCGTAGCTGGCCCAGGCAGTCAGCTTTCCTTCAGGAACAAGCAGGAAGGGTACAGCCCAGTGGGGGCCTTGGAGGGGTCAAAGCTGCCCGACCTCTCTCCCCTCTGTGAGGCACCCTCCTGGGGGCCTCAAATGGTCCCGAAGCCCAGCTGTTAACGGTCTAGTCCACAACCCCCCTGAAAGCTTAGAGGACAAGAGGTGCCTGGCCCTTGGTCTGCCTCATAGGCCATGGCAGAAGGGAAGTGACCTGCGTGGCGGGTTCCCTCCTGGAGGCGACAGGAGCCCTCCCTCCTACTGGGCTGCCTGGGCTCTGTCCCTGTCCCCGTCCTGGCAGCTCGTCCCAGCACACACGGCCTCTGGGTCCACTAACCAGGCTGAAGGGTGGTGACTTGGGGTGACTCCAACAGCCTCCTGGAGCTAAGCAAAGGCCCCTTCGTAGCGTGGCTGGCAGGAGCAGAACCATGCCAGCCTGGGGACCTCTAAGTCCTTAACGGGGCCTTTGTTTTACTCCTTGGGAGGATTCTGAAGATACAGCCAGTTACAAAAGAAGACAAATGCACTCATGTATTAAGATTCTCTCGGAATCTCTAAGGAACTGGACAGTGTTAGGGTTTGCTAAGTCAACCGTGTCTAAAAATGTGGAAAAATAAGTACGCTTCGCTCTGTAGCCCACAAGGAAGCCCTGAGCGCTGGCCCCCGGACCTGTCCACCCACTGGTGCCTCCTACAGACTTGGGCCGGTCATGGAAGGAATGGCCAAGCAGCCCGAGGGGCTCTGAAGGTTTACATGAACGATCCTTCTTTGAGCCTGAAGATATTTGGCTTGTTTTTTGCTTTTTTGAGACCAGGTCTCACTAAGTAGCCCAAATTGGTCTGGAACTCGAGGGGCTCCTCTGACTCCCTGCAGGGCTGGGATTCCAAGCATGCACCACATGCCTTCTGTATTTAATTCTTAAATGGAGACTATCTTTCTATCTTTTCCCTCCAGCAAGGAACAAATGAATATAATTCTCTTAAAGTCTGTGATGCTCTTTTTTTTTTTTTCTCTGATGCTCTTATTTGACCATGGGGATGAAGAAATTAAAACACACAGTGTATGTTAACAGGAAACACCGGAACCAGCTTAGCGGGCCGCGTCCAAGCGCACGTGCTCTCTCGTGGCTGATTTCGGCTTCCGTGCAAAACACGCCTATTTTTGTAGGAAAACTGTGCTTGTCTATGTGCTGAAGTTCTGCACATGGACATCTCAAATCATGGGCAGAGACCATGGCATCCCTCCTTGGCTAGTGGGAAACCACACATACATACATACACACACGCGCGTGTATGTCCTCGCCTGCGCCCACACCCCGGCACCCCAGCACCCCGGCACCCCAGCACCCCGGCACCCGCCTTGCTCTTCTCCTCGCACTGCCGCCGGGCCTCGGCTAGCTCTTCCTCCAGCTCCAGCAGCACGTCTTTGAGGGTGTCCACCTGGTACATGAAGTTGGTCTTCTCATTGTCCAGCTGAGCATTGGAGACCATGGCCTTCTTGTATTTCTCTTCTACTTCTGCGAGCGAGTCCTATAGACAGGGGTCACGATTTTGATTTCTTTTTTTTGTCTTTTGGAGACAGGGTCTCACCAGGCAGTTCAGGCTGGCCTTGAGCTCACTTTTGTAGCCCAGGCTGGTCTTGAACTCACACTGATCCTCCTGCCTCAGCCTCCCAAGTGCTGGGATTACAGGTGTGCGCCACCACGCCTGGCTCATAGTTTTGATATTGTATTAGGAAAACCCGAGTAAAAATGAACTTGGTGCTCTTTAGAAAAACCCAGCCCTTGGAGGATGGAGACTGTATTTCTGGGAGCCGGTCACAGAGGGACCTTGTGCGACGTCGGGCACACAGCAATTGCCCTCTCCAGGAGGCCAGATTCTCATCTCAGTCTCCAGCTGAGCTGGGGTGAAAGCAACGTGTCCTCTCACCGAGCACAAAGCCACTAGGCAGAGGCCACGGGGCTGGGCAGGGACTCATGACTCGCGACTCAACAGCGGGGCCTCCCCTGCGGGGTCAAGGCTGTTGAACGGGCCAACGTCTGACATACAGGCAGGGTCTGGGGCAGCGTGGGTGATGGTGGCAGCCACACCCTGCCATAGGTCACTGCCTCGCTGTCCTGGCTCACAAACCAGGAAGCAGCTGGTGGCCATTTCATACTGCTGGCAGACTGGAAAACTAAACACAGGTCTCCCTGGGCTGGTGCCTCAAAGACAAAGGTCAGCCCTGGACAGAACGACAGTGCAGCACAAATGTCGCAGGCCCTTGCGTGGCTCACAGCTCTGAAGCTCCTGGACAGGAGGTGGCAAAGTCAGGAGAACACAGAGGGTGGGGGGAGAGGGGGTGCAAACCCCCAAAGCTAAGGCAAGTGGTATGAGTGGCTCGGCGGGAGCCCCACGGGCTGTGCTGGGCAACAACTTCACGTGGGTCTGGTGGTTCTTGTGTGAGGTGAACAAGACAACCAGTACACATGGGAAACTGGTCCACGGGCTCCTGGAGGGTTTAACGGCTCCCTTCCAACATGAGTAGAAAACTAGCATCTTAATATTTCCCTTTCTAAGTAGAGGTGACAATTTTGTGACGAAGGCTAGGCCTGTGGCTTATGTCCCCCCTGGTTGGTGCCTGTTGATATGGAGTTGAGACTACTTTCTGGCACTTCCTGGGGGCCTGAGAAGGGAGTAACAGATTTGCCACAGCTGCCGGTGGATCCAGCTGCCATATTTCCATGGCAACTACTCACCGTACCACCAAGGAACTGTAGAAGCATGCACACATTCCTATCTAGGGTAACACTCATTTGGACAGATGGTGCCTCAATTAGTAAAATCTCACACCATGCAAATAATTCAGATGCTCCCCACAGCAGGCATGTAAGCCGTGCCCTCGTGACAGACAGCAGATATGAAAAGCAAATCAGGCAAAGTGCTGTTTGTATGCAATGACTACGGAAAGTGAAGAGGGCCAAAATCCTCTCCAAGTGTCTGGTGCATCTAGACACCTGAAGGAGGGCAGTGAGCGTGACACACATTGCAGAACTTGTTAGTGATCTTCCTCCTGAGGAGCCATAGCTTCCAGGCTTGGCTGCCCCACGCTGGCCTCCTGCCGGCCCCAGCCCATCACCTGGGCCCTGCGCAGAGGGTCTCACTTTGAATTCCTTTCCTAGGGTTTTCCTACCCTGAGGTAGGTTAGCATGGCGAGCCCACACTTTCACACACCAGTACCTTCATCTCTTTCAGTCCCTGCATGTATTTGCCTTCTACGTCCTGAATCTGGTCCTTCAACTCATTGAGCTCCTGGGGAGATGGCAAAGGGTGTCAGGGTCAAGCGTCGGTGGGCAGAGATCGCACAGCGGCGCCCTGCATCAGGTCTATTACAGCACACTGACAGGCTGGGCTAGAAACAGCAGCAGGTCAGCAGGCAGCTGAGAATGGGACAGGCGACAAAAACCAGGACGAGATTTTCTCCTCAGAATGCGCCAAGGACCAACCTTAACAAATTCCAAGGCAGTTGAATGCCCAGGTCCTCTCTCATTCCACACAGCTGTTGTTCTTGTTTTTTAAAGAAGTACTTCAGAAGATAGGACAGAGCACATTCAATAACCCATTCTGTACCAGGGACTCCTATGGAAGACACAGCCAAGATGCTGGGCAGAGACGGGGAAAGGCTGCGCCCTGCCTTCAGGAAGTGCCCACACTACTTTGCGGATCTTCATCACCACCAATGTCCTGGTGCCCCAGGCAGGGTATAGCAAGAGCGGACTCGGCTGGCGCTTGCTGGGCAGATGCACAGTGGCAGTGACGTGAGAGACAAAACAGCTGTAGGGGACTCCACTGTGGGCCACAGAAGAACAAAACAGTGCGCTGGGGGCTGCCGGTGGCCAGGGGCAGCATGTGGCATAGACACAGCAGTCAAAAACTTCTGCTGGCTTCAATTGCTCATAAAGCATAGGACACGGGAAGCGGAAATCCCGAGCAACTGCAAGAGATGCTTGGGCGAGCACCACCCCCCGCGCCCAGGGTCAGCAGTGCAGGCTGGCTTCCTCTGCAACCACGCTGAGGACCAGGAAGTTTTTCCCTAGGAGCTAAACCCAACCTCCTTAGGCTGCTCTGCCCGGGCTCTACCCTCTGGAGGCCTGACCTTTCCTTCCTCCGCTGTGGTACAACAGCCCTAGTTACTTGAACAAACAGGTCTGTGTTGTTTTTCTCCTGCACACAGAATGTCACCATGTGCCTTGTGCTGCAGATGTAACAGACATGAGAGAATGCCACGTCCAGTGGGAGGAAAAACCATTGAAATGCAAAGGCGAGGTCTACCCAGGGCGTATTCCATATGGAAAGCAGACGCCCTCGGGTGGGGGACAGGGTCCAAGGCCACGTGCCTGTATGTGGCTCAGCGACCAGCGTACTCTAGGCACACTCAGCGTCCATTCAGGCAGCACCTATGTGCCAGCGTGACATGCTGTCACCCTGGTCGATCCAGCGTACACATGGCACGGAGGGGACAGACATGCACCCAGTGGGACACAGCCAGGTCAGAGTGACAGCCTGCAGAGCTGCGGGCCTCAGCTGGGCCTCCGCGTTACCAGAGCCCCATGTGGGAGGGGAGCCAAGACTCAATAAAAGGCACCTTTCTCTGTACACTGGGAGGCTGGCCTTCCCAAGGCCACGAGAGGGCGGGTGTCTTACCTTGATCTCCCGCATGGACGCCTCGGTGTCAAGGGAGACGGAGGTGTCGCCACTCCCCCTGCGGGAGGAGGTGCCACCAAGCGAGGCCAGGGTGGCCGCGGACAGGCTCGGCATGTTGCGGGAGCCCTGGAACACATGAGGGTCAGTGTGACTACAGCCAGAACCCGGTACCTTGGGTCCGGCATCAGGGGCAGGCTTGCCCTAAGATCCCCGGTCTGCCTGCGCTGACGGCCAGCTCTGCTTGGGCCTCATGACTCCAGGGACCCCATCGGGGAAGCAACACCACGCTGGGCGGGCCACTTCCCAGTGTTGGCCGCTCGCTCACCACAGGCAACTTTGTGAACACCAAGCACCCTATCTCTCCGCCAGTTTCACCCATAAGCTCTGGGACCCTGTGGGTCCACGAACGTGTAAGGCACAGGCTTAGAAATTCCTTACCTTCTCAGTAAAATCTTTATCAGGTCTTTCTTCAACCTACGGAGGAAAAAGGACAAACATTAAGTACCTGGAAGCATTAAATGAATAACGTGAATGGGTGTAAAATGATTCCTCCCACTTCCCACGTGGCTGTCACCTGAGGTGCCTCCTCCTGCCCTGGCCAGGCAGGGCTTGTGGACCCAGCCTGAGCCCAACTGGACACGCAGCCCTTACGGAAGGCTCCGCACACACGCTCAGCTGACCTCTCAAATAGTAAACTCCACCCTGCTGCTTTCCCAGCAAGGCAGAGACAGGGGAAGCACCCTAGGCCCTGGCAGAGGCCACGCCCGTGCAGGAGGTGGCCTGGCCCTGACACAGTGGCCAGTACGTGAGCCAGGTGGTGCTGCACTCTGACATGCTGCAGGGGCTTTGTCTCAAAGAGTAATCTATGAAGAATCGAGGAGAGAAGGGACCCCTGCAGCTTGTCACGGACGCTCCCTGGCCGGCATGCGGGAGGGCAGGAGCGGAGCACTGCGCTCCGCACACCGTTGGCGCCATGGTGGCTGTGTGGCCCACGACCTGCTGGCTTTCAAAGCAGCATTCTGCATTGTAGGCCAACGGGAAAACTTGTAGCAAGTTTATAGGGTGTGGCTTGAGCCTTTCATAACCACTATGGAGTAGGTGGAAGACGTCCCCTCGTGGAGGGGCCCCACCTCCACCCAGCTCAAGCCAGGCCCCAGGAGGGCATAAGACCACCAAGGCAGTGCCACTGCCGTGTCCCTCTCAGAACAAAGAGATGGCAAACCTCAACTGAAGGTCATTTTCTAATTTAAACAGCGGTGGTGGGGTGTAGGATAGGGTGGAAGCGTGGCTTTTGAACCCAGTGATATCTGTGGCACCGGAACTGGTGTGGCCTCAAGCTCCTGCACGCAGCTTTCCACCTGGCTGCTGGGTCGCCCCTCATGGGACCTGAGTGGCCACTGCCTCCTCGCTTCTCCACTCCAGCAGTGGCACGACGCTCGGCCCATCTTCCTCTAAAGTGGCACACAGGTCTGGGCTCTGTTCCCAGTGGGTGCCAAGACAGCCCATGACACAAGTGTCACTCACGTGACATTGTCCGTGGGGGCGGGGACAGCCACGCTGCAACATCTGGGCTGCGCCGGAGAGGAAGAAGCCCTGGTTCATCTGTAGCCCCAGCACCACGTGTCCTCCAAGAGGGGGCCGACGCCTCGCACCCTCCAAGACCTAAGCCTGGAGCCCCAGGGCCCAGCAAGCTCTAGCGCTGCCTCTCGCCATGGCCTTCTGCTTTTACTTTCTTGAAGGGAGACCAATAGTCATCTCCGTGGTTCTGGTCACCTTTGTCCCGTAAGGGCAGTGGCCCGCCCCACCCACCACTCTGGGCTGATGAGCCCTGAAGCCTCGAGGGACACCCTCACCTGGAGTCATGTGCCCTTCCCACAGACGCCTGTCCTGAGCCCGGTGCACACACTGAGGTCCACGCCCAGGGACAGTGCCTAGAGTGCCAGGAGCCACTGCAGTCTGTGCCCAGCACATCAGGCTGTTGCCAGGGCAACTCCAGCCAAGGAGAGACACACTGGCTGGGCCTGCTGCGGACTGTTTCCCCAGGGCATCACCGATGTCCTAGGTGAGGAGAGAGCTGTGACACCGGAACTGGGTCCTGTCATTTCCTAGAAGCCAGGCTGGTGGGTCACAGGATTTTTATTACCACTCCCTGCAGCCCTTGCCCTCACCTGCTGCTTCCCTTCCCAAGCAGGAAGACCAGAGGGCCCATGCGCGTGGCCTTGGGGCTCTGAGGGACAGGAAGACAAGCACACAGCTGCGCCTGATGTCCAGCAGCCTCCCAAGGACACACCCAGCCCTCAGGACCCAGGAAATAATCATGGAAGACGCAGCCTCAGAAGGTGGCAAGGCTTGGAAGCGGTGCAGAGGGCTGGTGAGCACGGTCTCCCTGGCCTCCTCAGACACCAGGGCGCACCTTCCGCCCTCCAGAGACAGCCCTGTGGCTGAGAACACAAGGGGCTCCGTTAGTTGTGGGGCCCCACTCATGAGTGACAGCACCAGGCTGTGACGCATGACACACCCCACAGGCAATGCAGCACCCTGACCTTGGCCCCTCCACAAGGTGACAGCGCCACAGCGGATCAGGAAGCACGGCTGAGTGGGGCCTGGCATGCTGGCACGCCTGGCATCCCAGCGCTCTGGAGGCTGAGGTGGGAGGACTGCCCTGAGTCGGAACAGCTACCCCGCGAGCCGATGCAGCCCGGGGAGAGCGAGTCTCAGAAGCCACCACCACCACCAAGGCCAAGCCCAGGTGCTCCTCTCCCAGCTGCTGCCGGGCCCGAGCCTGCGCGGCCGGACTCATCTGAGCACAGGGTTCCCCTCACTGCTGCCCTCCATGATGGGCAGACAGGAGTCAGACCCCAAGGCCGGGTGGACGGGGACAGGAGGCAGGAGAGCGGCATACACAACAGGACGCAGCCCTCTCGGTCCTGCCTGTCTCCTTGCCTGGATGGAGGGATGTGAGGAGACACAGGGCTAGGGTGGAACACACAACTGTTTCCAAGCAAACAGTAACAGTCAATCCTGTGAAGCTGACGGTCACCGGGCTCCCATATCTGCGCCCCTGGACACCCCACCCACCCTCCGTGGCTGCAGAAGTTCCAAGGCCCATCACCATGCACAGTGACGTCTCTCAGCATCACCAAACAGCCACGCTCCAAATCTGGACCATTTTCCCCAAACCTGTTTTTATTTTTATTTTTTAAAATTTTATTTATTTATTTATTAGTTTGCTTGTTGTGTTTGTTTGTTTCTTTATTTATTCATTTTGTGGCTGGCTCAGCCTGCCCTGGTGGTGGCGCTGGTGCAGCATGTGGTGCCGGGGATCGAACCGCAGTCCCTGCAGTTGCCTGAGCCCTCCTAAGCAGGCGCTTTAGACTACTGAACCATCTCGCCGGCCCCAAACCTGTTTTTATTTAGAACTAAAATAAAGACTCTAAAGACCTTCGGGCCTCTGCCTCTCAAGTGCTGAGGCCCACACAGACCTGACACACAGCAGGCCTTTCAGACTCCACCCTGTTCTGGTCTTCAAAGGCAGGGATCACTTTAGAAGGACAGAGAGGCACGGGATAGAAGGAAGGGAGGAAAAGGAGAAGGCTGGAGGGCGTGGGCCGAGGCGGACTTACCACTGGGCTGGCGCGCGCCGAGCTGGCCCTGGAGGAGGCGCGGGAGCTGGAGTTGAGGTGGCTGCTGTGCTCCGCAGGCTGCTGTGGGCGTGGCGGACAGGCAGATGGACGCAACACAGCGAAGCAGTGGCCAGGAGCGAGCCCAGGGCAAGCCAATCGGCAGCAGGGTGAGTGGAGGAGAGATGGGGTGAGAGGGAGCCCAAGTCTGTCACGAGCCCAGTAAGCGCCCCCGCCCCGAATAGCAGAGTTCCTCAAAAGCCAAAGAACAGAGTCAGAAAGGAGATAAAGCGCCCATCCCGCCCAACGGGAGCTCGGATCACACCTCCCTTGTTTGGTTTATTTTGGAGACAGGGTCTCGCTCTAATTCAGGCTGTCCTTGAACTCACAGCGATCTGAGCCCTGGGATGACAGGCTTGCTGAAACCTTCTGACAAGTGAAACTGCTCAGAGACTGAAGGGGACAGAGGGCTTGGTGGCGTCTACTCAGGGGAAAAGTTCAGCATCTCTAC